>OY987184.1:12727452-13045301 GCA_963920625.1 Dinocampus coccinellae
AAAAAAACAAAAAAAAAAAAAAAAAAAGAAATAAAGAAATAATAAATAAAAATTTTTTTTTTCATTGAATTAATGAATAATTGAAAAATGTCCACACAATTTTACATTTACTTGGGACACACATTATGTCACTGGGGTGGTATAAACTCATTCTTTTGCGAAGGGTAACTTTCACATAGTCTCAAAGGACATTACCAAGAGTATATAGATATGTATATCTACGCATGAACTAAATAGATTTTATGTGTGTGTGTGTATATGTTTGTCTGAACGCGTAGGGATGTTGCTTTTCAATGTTCGTTTGTATTACACCTTGTATACTTAAAGTTTTTGGAAAGGACACACGTGAAAATACACATGTTCCAAATCTGCCAAAAGTATTCAAAATTTCACTCAATTATTCTATACTGATATATGTGTATATATGAATTCAAATACGTTTTTTTATGAAAGAAAAATGCCATGGTTTTGTAATAAATAGTGATTGAATGTCTAAGCTCTTTTTTTTTCTTCTTTTCTCATTTGGCCCTTTCTCATTGTCGACCTGTGGAATAACGCATTCTCGATATTTCTTTTCTTGAGAACGACGTTCAATTTCCAGTTCATACTACTTCATGAATATATAAACGTCCAAGTGGAATTGATGAGTCTCACGACAACCGTCAATTATTAAGTTGACTTTTCAAATAGCAATGAGTTGAGATAAAAATGAAAGAAAACGTGTATGAGAAAAAAAAAAAAGAAAACAAAAAAAAAACTGTATGAAAAAATAATGGAGAAAGAAAATTTTAATGAAATTTTTTGTGAAAAAAAAAAAATAATAATAATAATAAAATAAAATGAAAAAAATGAAAGAATATAATGAAGTTATATATTGTATAATTAAAAATTGATATATTATATACAATTAATTTTGTCTACATTGATTAACTCGTTTGGTATTATATATAGAAACTACTAGATCAATAGTAAAACTTCTAGAGTCGATCGATGTACGTATATATATATATATATATATATGTATATTAAGGATGGATGAGTCTCAGGGATAAAAGGAAGATTGAGAGAAAGGGGTGTGAGCACATAGAGAGAAAGCAGAAGGTGGCCCGGGCAATTCAACCCGATAATTTACGTACTATAGCTCGATGAGAATCACCTTTGCGATTTAGGAGCCAATTTCTAAAGTGCGAGGTGCTGCTTCTACTTAGACGATCCTCGCTTTCAGAAGTGAACGGCTTGGAATGTTCTTCGCGAAAGGAAACATGTAGAAGCGAAGGGTTATAAGGAAGCGGATTTCAGTTTCAATTTAAATAGTTCCACCTCTTGATACTGATGGCATTTCTCGCTTCGTTATATGTGCATACTTTCGCCCAATTTTCCAATGTATATATATACTTTTTACTTGTATAATATTTTATTTTATTTTATACTTTTTCAGCCACTCTCATCTCTTATCTCCTCTATTTTTTTATTCAGCCTCTATTCTCTTCTCCCCCCCTCTTCTCACCCTATCTACCTTCCGACCATTTCATTCTCATTCTCATTCTCATAATAATAATAATAATAATAATAATAATAATAATAATAATAATAATATATTTGATTACGTGTGGCCGTAATAAGTATAAAAATTATGAGACATTTAACTATATATGTCAGTTAGATCTTCATCAGAGGCAGTAATTTTAATTTAACTCCACAGAATGTATATATTTTAAAGAGGATCGTGAAAGAAGTCTCTTGAAATTTCAACGTATACACTTAGTCTTTAATTCTATGATTATCATTATTTTCTATAGATATAGCAGTACACTATTAAAGTACTTTGATGTTGTGGTAGTAAAATCCAATCTACTTTCTCACTTTTTTCTCTTTCCTGTTGTTTTTTTTTTTTTTTTTTTTTCCTTTCGACTCTATCACTTTATCGTATCACTTATCCATACATTTTATGTATTCTCTTATACAACGTTGAGACACGATAAATTGTTGTGAAATCAGTTAGAGAATTGTTGAAAAAGAGAATATTTGAAGGTACACGAATATAAGAAATGACAAATACACTCTGATGACTGACTGACGTATTGAAACAAAAATAGAAATAAAGAGCTCGTTGAAAATTACATTACTGTAAGACCAATTGGTTCAGTGAAATATCCACAGCAACTACAAATGTGACAAGAATGTAACATCTAAAGCGTGACCGGCATTCTTTTTTTTTTCATTTATATATTTATTTATTTATTTATTTATTATTTTTTTAGTTTTCCTCCTTTTTCCCCAAGTCCTCGGGGTATTCACAAGTGGCCCGAGTGTTCTATAGCCTCTTGTACTTTATTGTGAAGATCCCAAGTGCTTTTGGGATTAGCATCTCGTGTGCTTTCATCTAAGAAAAGTATAACGACCCATCGTATATTGCAGAATTAATTTCCTTAGTGAGAGCAGGAGATACCACTGCTGCGCATCATACCGTCAATATTAATTTGAAACATTTATATTATAAAGTTATTCTCAATTATTCTATACACATATCTATATATAAACATGATGATGTAAAAAGATGATTCAACATCAATGACATAATTGTCAGACTTGATTGTCCGTTACACTGACAATAGATATTAATTGTACATTTTTCATTAATTTTTTTTTTAATTAAAATAATAATTATAATGAAGAAGAGGAGAGAAAAAGAAGAACAAAAAAAAAATATGAAAAGTAAAAATATAGGAAACAATTGAATGAAAAAAGAGTGTGTGGAAAAGGAACAAAAAAAGAAGAGGAAGAGAGAGGGAGAGAGGGAGAGAGAGAGAGAGAGCGGGAATTATAAGGTGGGAGTAAGAGAACAATATTCTAGTCGAAGCACTTCGTGCCAATTAAATCTAATTACTCCAATTTCAGTAAGGGGCTAACGTCCATCTAATTATCGTTTAAGCGAAGCACGTATTAATAGCTGCCGCGAGCACTAGCCTAATACAAGTTGGACAAGCTGCAATATATATATGCGATATAGTTGGGTATATATATGGATGTGTGACAAATGAGGAGTGGCAAGGGGAAGAGAGAGAGAGAGAGAGAGAGAGAGAGAGAGAGAGAGTTTATAGATGTTGAGGCGTAGTATCGTGTCAATGAATTGTGGGTCAACGGGGGTTAAATCGTTGATATGACGAGACACTGTAGTAGACACGTCGTAACCAGTTGACCGGCGTTCTTCTATATTTATATTATATACTTACTCACATTATCTTGATATAAAGAATTTGCCTGAAAGTATAGAGTCATTGATGTACATCAACGTTGATGCGACAATTCGTAGAAATGATGTCTTGTGGGATTTTTTTTTTTTTTTTTTTTTTTTTTTTTTTTTTTTTTTTCAACATCCAACGTGTATATTAGAATAAATATAATAATATTTCTTTATTTATAACGCTATGTGCGTGAAATAATTTATATTATCTTATTATTTGTAAATGGATAATATAAATTGATATTGAATTAGTATAATTTTTTTTATTATTCAATATAATTATCATGGACTGTATGATGTATAAATAGTGTATAAATAAAAAAAGTGAGATGGGAATAGAGATAGATAGAGAGGAACGTGAGAATATGAGTCGTTTGTGCACTAGGATATAAATGAGCGTGATGTATGGAAAGGAACAAAAAAAAAAATATGTACATACATGAAAAAGTGGACGTATAAGAAAAAAAAATTGTTCCCTTTTTTTAATTTTTCTACATATACATATATATGAATATTAAGAAGTTGGATGATCATATGCGGGCACAAAACGAAGTCATTCATTCATAGCAATGAAGATTATGAAATATAATATATATTGAGTGGGTTGGAAAATATACATGTATATTAAATTTAATCATTTATTTATTTTCTTTTTAACATTCGAATGAAAGATAAATGATGATTCACAGTGGCTTTTTCAAACCAATATATATTAATTCTTTATGGTATGTATATATAAAATGGGCGTTTTTATTCGATCGCAATTTTAATAGAGATGCCAACCGGCGCCTTTCAATTTGCACGTTAATGAACTTTTTCTTTCGATCACGGCGGTTATATGCATCAGCTACACGAGTATAAGCGCGTCTTTAAAATTCATTTTTATTTTTTTAATTTTTTTGTTTTATTTTAACGGACGAAAAAAAGAAGAAAAAAAAAATATGTTTTTATAGATATCGATAATACTTAACAAGCAAAATTTTTCTCATACCCAAACCTTTCACCCTACACAAAATTTTATAAAAAAAAAAAAAATAAAAAAAAAATCAGTCATTGTATATTCATTGAATAATATGTAACGTTTATAAATAATAATACAGAATGAACTGTCAAATATTTTTATAACAATATTTTTATTGTTACTCTAAAATAATACAAACGAAAAAGAAAAATAATATCCGATAATAATAAAATTGTGATACAATGTCGTGGTACAATGTAAAATATAATAAACAATTTATTAATATTATAGTAAATATTATTAGCTCGTATTGTGAACGTTTACATATTCGCTATTGTGTGTATGTTTATATAATATACACTGTATATAGATGTATCAATATGTATGTGTAAATAAATATAAATTTTATTCATTGGATTCATTCAATTTTCATTATTCCGCCCTTTTTCTATTTCTTTTCTAACGGGTTATATGTGGTAAATGGAAATACTGCAGCGAACCGAGACACTTTATACATAGACACGTTACAGCTTTTAGTTGTAGTTTTATATAGTGCCAAGTATAAGATCTCATACTCTAGTTCACTTTAGCTGTCGCATCAACACATATACACACAGACGCATCACACGACATTGTCAGCGATGACGATATCGTTGCTACAGGCAGGCGGAAGGAAATTTAATCGAGATGATGCGCACACCCGTGTTTTTTTTTTGTTTTCTTTTTCATTTTAATTTTCCATCTTCATGTTCGTATTCTTTCTTTCTTTCTTACTCTCACTCTCTTTTTCTCTTTTTCTCTCCTTCTTTTCTCTTCTTTTCTCTTCCATTTATTTATTTATTTATTTTCTCCCTATTTTTTTTCTTCTTCATCTTCTCTCTCAAAACTCAATATTCTTCAACTGCTTCTAACCCATCAACTTTTATCTTCCTCACCGCATATCAGATTATTTCAAGAGTTTTCCCCCAACATAATTGCTCACTTTTATACGTGTTATAAACCTATATAAGAATATGTCATATAACGCAAACAAGAAAACGTAAAATAATATAAAAAGAAAAAAAAAATACAATTAAGAACGAAAGAGAGGGGTGGAAGAGTGAAACGAGAAAAAATAAGGAAAAAAGTTAAAAAAACCAAACATTAATAACGTGAAATAGGGCAATGATTTTTCTCGTATATCTGAAAACATCTATTTCTCCTTGTGTAAACCGCGAATTCACCATTCCCTTGAGACAATCAAACTGGTAAAAGGATATAGAGAGTAAGACAAAGTAGAAAAAAAAAATGAGAAGAAGAAGAAGAAGAAGAATAAGAAGAAGAAGAGAGAGAGAGAGAGAGAAAGAAACAGTGGGGAAATGTAAAAGAAAAAAAGGAAGAAGAATGAAGGGAATCAAGTGTGCGAGTGGGTTTTGCAAGTGATGTACGGAACTGTTGCCGCTCTTGTGGCATCAACGTGTGCCCATTTTCCTCTTCTTCTCTTTATCTCTCGCTTTCGCACTTTCTTTAAAAGTTTATTTATTTATTTATTTATTTATTTATTTATTTATTTTTTCTTCTTTGCTCTTTGTATATATACACACACGATGCGTAGTTAGAGTCTTAAACTCAAATAAAAAATGATAGAAGAATAAAAAGATAGGAAAAGAAAAAAAAAAAGACACCGCAATGCGGGGGCTGGAAAAACCAGCCGTTGCAACATAAAATCGCCATTACCGTCATGATGCGCTGAGTTGTACGCGAGTTACACAAGAAAAAGCGCGCACACATATATATATCCCATTCCACCTGGGGTGCCCTTGTACGACGTCTTTTTCTATCCCACTAAATAAATACACTATTCTTTCTTTTCAGAGACGGCGTATATAGTCAATGCACGCGTACCAAGTTTGCTTGTGCAAAACGCGATAAAAGAGGATGGGCATACTGCCAAGTAATAAACAAAATAAGAAGAAAAGGATGCAAAAAAAAAAATTTGATAAAATAAATAAAAATCAGCGCGTGAAAAATAGAAAAAAATATTGAAAAAAAAAAAAAAAAAAAACAAACAAACAAATTTTGGAAGAAAACAAATTGATTGGACAATCGGGCTACTCGCAAGACTTTCTTCATTTACGAGTTTTATTCATTTATCTATTTATCTCTCTATATTATTCAATTTGTCACCATCATATAAAAAAGAAAAAAAAAAATATAATTTGAGTTTTTTTTTTGTTTTTTTTTTCATCTTTATTTTATCGTTATAATTTTATTTATATAAGATTATTTATTTGTAATTGTAATTTTTGTTTTTGTTTATTTATTTATTTATTTATTTATGCATTTATTTTTTTGCGGGTTTCTCACGTCTATTTATTTTTATTTAGGTATAAATATAATGGTGGATAAAACGACAATAGATTGGTTGACACATTGAGATCATCCATTTTGCGGATCAGTACGAACTCCAGAATTACCAGCATTATTTTTGTCACAATGCGAATATAAATATTTATTTATAAAACCAATATATAAATGAATATACAACGTGGGGTCCATGATATTTACATTTGGATAAATACAAAGAAATTTGTGTGGTGAGTATCATTGACATTTATATACAACTATAGTAGTCGACATTTTCAAAAGTCCATCGGTTTTCTCTAACGGCAGAGTGAGGTCGTCATTGGGAATGGGACGGGGAGGGGGGAGGGGGATGTAAGGGAGAGAAAGGGGATGATTCACATGTTTTTCTCATTCTCATCCCCATATTTTGCCTAGTGCACACACACACACCATAGCGAACGTACTTTCCAAAGAATTACTTCTATCGTGGGAGCTCAAGAATTTATTGCACGCTTCTGTGAAATGCGCAAGAATAACGATTCCTCTGTGTTCCTCTGGTGTTCTATCCCCTCGTTGAAATACGTGAAACTATGTGAAAAGATAAAGACTATAGAAAGTGAAAAATAGGGTGGGGACTAAATATTTGTGTATACGTACACATAAGAAAATAAGAATGTGCGATCGTGACGGAAAAATTTCAACTTGAATATCATGAAAAATAGTGAATGAGTGACTTATGAAACAAAAAAAAAAAACAAAGAAAATAATATGAACGAAATAACAATAGAGAGGTTAGTTATTATTATTTATTTGTTTCTTTTTTTTTTATACATTTTCAAAAAGTTTTTATCCCTGAAAAAATTTTTACTAACTTGTGTGAAACCCCTACATTTAAGTGGCAACGGGAGTTTATGTGGGTATATAGTAACGAGAGTTGAGAGAATGCACGACGTCTGCAACACGTAAAAATTAAGCTCTTGTCCCTTTGAGTTGACGTGGCAAGAAGTCGGGGGTGGTGAAAGTAGAAAAGAAAAGAAAAGAAAAGAAAAGAAAGAAAAAAAAAATTAAAAAAAAAAATCAAAAGGAGTTAGGAAATAGGGAGTTACTCGGCGTTTAGTCGAGTCGTAAAAACGTCGTTTGAGTTTCTCTCTATATACTTTCCGTGACTCTCAACCCACCCCTTTTCATTTCCTATGTGTATTTCACTTGTACTTTTGTTGAAACATATCGCAAGTCAAGTTATACGATTTTTCTTTCTTTCTCATAACTCTTACATAGTCTGTCTGACCAGTGTAGATACGATATTTTTATTAGTCATCTCGATAAATTGGTTTTGCGCAACGTAAGAGGATCTCAAGGATTTCTTCATCGTGTTTCATTTTATCGTTGAGTGTATATCGCCAAAAACGGGTCAAAGGACATATACAGACACATATATACTCACATATATATACATGTATACATGAAAAAAGAAAAGAAAAATAGTCAGAAAAAGAAGAAACAAAAAGGAATACAAGGATAAACATAAGAAATGACACGATAAGATGGAGGATATATAAAACAGGACAAATGATGATTTACCAAAGAGGTATATTTCGGTATTCTACTCGTTAACACCATTCGATTATTTATTTATCCTCAAATATTATTACAACTGTGAAAAATAAAGCAAAATACATTTAATAATTTTATTGAAGTATTTTATAAATGTAATAATTGTAAAACACACATCCCAACACTTTTTTTTTCTTTTTCTCTCATATAAATATTTGAACAAAAAAAAAAAAAAAAAAAAAAACGTCATCAGTAAATTAAAAAATATTGAATTATTCATTTGACATAAAGAGCCAGAGAGTGTATTATATTTTGACACATATTGTACATATAATTGGGGGACATTGCGTACATTCGTCACCCACTTTAATTTGTTAGTTTTCGAGGTGGAATTCGTGGTGGGGTAATGTGGCGGTCAACGGTACCAGTGCGTGTGTTTGCGTAGAAAAAAAAAAGAAGCAAGTGGGGGGGGGGGGGGGAGAGGAAAAAGAGATAGAGAGAGAGGGAGTCACGCACACGATCACCGGATGTGGTGCACGCGAGTGTATCTACTTCCCTTCCCCCTTTTCCCCCATTTTTCACCCTTGCTGTCTCATGCCCTCAGTGTCTCATGCGACAATTGTGGATGACTCAATGAGAAAGCTCGCACGCGTATCCGTATAAACATATGAGAGGTTTAATGAGTGTGGCGATGTAAATGCAGTGATATAAACACGACAATAGAATTAAATGACAAAGTAAATATTAAAAATAATAAAAAAATAATAATAATAATAATAATAATAATTTTCTATATTGAACGAAAAATAATATGATAATATAATAATAAAAATTGAGTAGAGACATTTATGATATGTCAGTCATTCAGTTAATCAAGTTATTTTTATATGTGTATTTTGTCAATATTTTAATGTCAGTTTGAAGTTTATACTTGTACATAACATGAAAAGACTTTGTCAAACGCTCTATTATATTATTTTTTGCCTTGAGTTGAAAAACGATAATAAATCCTTGGATAAAGATTTTGAAAGAAAAAAAATTAAAGGCGTTACTTGGAATCAGTAATACGTTTTGGTGGGGGTATAAAATCCGACTATAAGCATTAACATCACCGCGGGGGTACGACTTTGTCTGGCAGGTATAATCGGGTATATGAATGCAATATTTGACACTTATATATATATATATATATATAATGGGCGGAGCAGCGAGTTATTGTTGAGCCACGCAGTATCGTAGAATTATACGAATACACACACGCATACGAGACTACAAATATATATATTTTTTTTTTTTTTTGTATCCAATCAAGTACTTCAGTTTTATTTTCTCTTTCATTTTTTATTTTTTAATTTTTACAAATTTTTTTTCGTGTCCATCCTTTTTCACTCATACAGTTATCGATTAACTGAAAACAAAAAAAAAAAAAGTCGAACAATTGCCATCTGTAGTAATACAGATACTGCAATATGTTGAATAATAGTTTCAATGGATAATTGCTTTTTGTATTGAAGTTTTATATAGAAGAAGGTGGATTGTGAGTTGTAAATGTGCCAAGTGCGTATAGCTGAATGTATATAATTTGAATAGGATATAGATTGTTGCGACGCTTAATCAACTTCGCAGGTAATGTAAGTTTCTCCACAATTCTCACTGTACGACAGTTATCCTGAAGAGGTTGACAAGTTTCCGTTTCCAGTTTGGAGATTGCCTGTAACTCGTTGCCTCGACGAATGACGTATAACAGGTATAATGTATACTTCGATTATATTCAGAAAGTTGAAACTTGGTGTCTTGTGTGGAAACACATGACAATAGATGAGAGAATTAGGGACTGGTTGGTGGGAGTATAAATGAGATGGGGAGAGGGAGAAGAAGAAAGAGGAGAAGGAGGTAGCGAACGAAGGTAGACAGTGAGATAGAGTCATTTGTATAAGTATAATGGACAATTAATTTCAATGTTGAAAATAGTACGTGAAACAAGTTAATTTGACTTGAGTATCAAGTAAAAAATTAACTCAATGTAGTAAATATATATATATATATATATAATTTATTATCTTCTTGTTTGTTTTCATTTTGTTTGTTTTTTTTTTTTTCTTCTTTTTTTATTTGTAGGAATTAATTATGAATTGAAATTTAATCTAATAATATTATTCAGCGTGATAATTGGTAATTGAATATTTGTCAATTAGTAAATCATTTAATTAATCAAATTATTTGATATAAATTTGGATGTTTCTATTGTTATTATTATTATTAATTATTTTTTTATTTCTTTCTATTTAAAGATTATTCATCTATTTTTTTATAATAGCAACAGCGGATGCAGACACAAATGAATGTAATTTGTTCTATGTATATATATATATATATATAAATACAATATCGGTTTTTATTGTGAATAAATAAGTGGACAGACGTAGCAACAAATATATAATACAAATTCACCTGGTGTATGTCTGATCCGCAGGATTTAAATGACCGCGCGGTCGTGGTTCGCATTGGACGCGTGGGTGTCATTACCAAAAATTCGTTAACGACCCGTTGGGATTCGTATTACGTTGATCTATAACCAAGAGATAAGCACATCATTAATTTATATCATCATATTGCGCGCAACGGACCTATTACATTTATAATAAAAAAAAATATATATATATATAATATGATAATAACGATAATAATAATAGCGATAACAAAATAGATGAAAAAATGAATATATATATATTTATATATATAATAAAAAGTTGGTGGAGTATGAATATAAATATTGAAAGAGCATGAGCATTGGGTGTACAATGGAAGAAAAATAAAAAAAATTTTTTTTTCCTTTAAATAAATAAATGATAATAATATAAAAAAATAGGTCTCACATTATATTCTAGTGATAAGAATATAATTAGTAGAATGTCTGAGCACAGAGATGAGAATGGTTAATGCATATATATGTGTGTGTGTGTGTATGTATGTGTGTATGGGTGATAGTTGTGGAGGTATTATCCAATGTGTTCACATTTAGTTTTATTTAATAATACAAGAGTAAACGAGCAAAAGACAAGGAATAATCTCGTACAGTTGACGAGGTCAGGGCTCATAGACATTGCCATAATGGATCGAAAGGTTAATCGCGTGGAATAGCACAATTACGCATTGAAATGTGTGTATTTTATTCGTTCATTTGATCATTCGTGCACGCATTGCTTGATTTTCATTGCCATATAATAGATCGAATGCAATGAATCCAATCTCTTTTTTTCGTTTATTTTTTTTTTTTATCTTCCCTTCACGACCTCTTTCCACTTTATGCTTGTATTCTTTTTTTTTTTTTTTTTTTCTTTCTCTCCTTTTTTCATTTATGTCTGTTCTTTTTAACCTACACTGCTATTGCGTGCTATCTCGTCACTTCACTTACACGGCTCAAGGAATTCGCGACAATTGGCGCGACGAGGATGCGGATATCCCTCGGGAGTTTCACGGCAAATTGTTGGTAGCGTTGCGAAAATCTCGAGCATATATATATATACATCAGACGGTTTACCTTCGATTTTACACGCGGGACGTGCTTGACATTGTGTATCGTGATGAAGATATATCTAAAACTATATTGTATTGATATTTTTCTGTCTCATTTTTTTCTCGTTGATATTGATTTATAATAGCAAATTAACTCCACACAAGATATTTATACTCATCTATTAACCATCGTGACAACCATCACATTTATATATTAACATATATGAATTTTAATTTTTATACACTCGATATATTTACATATAATGTGATATATAATGGATTTTAAGGTGTTATTGACTTATATTTGAAGATGGATTAAAAAATATTTATTTATACATGACATTGTTGAGGGTAAGGGGATGGGATGATGGTGGTTATATAGGCAAGACTGAACTTTTGGGTCTACTGCTTATATATACTTATGTATACGAGTGTATATATGCATATATTAACATTAAGTATT
Organism: Dinocampus coccinellae; assembly: GCA_963920625.1. Classification (NCBI taxonomy): domain Eukaryota; kingdom Metazoa; phylum Arthropoda; class Insecta; order Hymenoptera; family Braconidae; genus Dinocampus; species Dinocampus coccinellae. Next base: position 12,739,516 of record OY987184.1, read on the forward strand.
TATTATAGAAGTCGAGAGAGTGTATATTGTGTATGTGTGTTGTATTTTTATTTGTGCGTGGCCTAATGAGCGAGAAAACGAAACAGCCGGTTGCTGACTCATTTCTCGTACAATATATTGTAGCATTATATAAACTCCCCCTCAATCACAATCTTCTATTGTATGTGTGTGTGTGTGTGTGTTTGTGTGTGTTTGTATGTGTTTGTGCTCTTAAAGTCTTTTATTTAATTTGTTCTTATATGTACCATGTCATTTTTATGTTATTAATTTGCTACATTATTTTCTTCAATGTCTCATTCATATATTCATATATTATTTCTATATAAATTACTATATCTTGATATTATTTAATATATAATTAAATGTTACAACTTAATTTATGAATATTTCACTGTAATTGTGAATTATTCGAGTGAATTTCAATTTAATTCAAATGAGAACACAAGTAGTGTACAAGTGTAGACATATTTTAAAGGATTACAATAATGATTTTGTTCATGATTGAAATAGAATTGTTGATTGGATTAAGAATAAAGTAAAATTTCTGTTGCATTATCATGTTGAATATGTTATGTTGATTTATATTATAAATTCAATTGATATAATGTAGCCATTATGAATAAACAATTTTATTGAAATTAATTTTTTTTTCTTTCTATAAATTATAAAATTATATTTAATCAAAATATTATTTATTAATGATTAACCCAAAAGGTATCTAATATACATTAGTATTAAAGATGCAACAACTATTTTCTCGTCATCCTCATTGTCATATATTAGGTTTTACTTCCATTTGTATAGGATTAAATATATATATACGAAATATCCCACGGGAGAAACCGAAGAAATTTTCACTGCCATATACTCTCTCTCTCTCTCTCTCTCTCTCACCCCTTCTGTTAATTTAATCTCGCTGTTCGCGAAATTATATTTCAGACGGCTTTGTGAGTATATGAGAGGGGAGATCGTTTAATCCCCAAAGGAAATGATGTCTGGGTGAAACATTGAAAGTTTCCGCCACTTGCAAAAGTAAAATGACTCATACGCTATTATTACTGTCACACTATTGCACATAAATGTACATATGTGTATATATATATATAATCCATTATATCATTTGAATCTCGCGTGAACAAATACAATTTATCGTGTCCATTTGTGTCACGTAATTATATATATATATGTGTGTGTGTGTGTATATTAATTAATTTATTTATTTATCAATTCATTTGAGATTAAAATGTACGCGGAACATGTGTATTGAAGATAAAGCCAAAGTCATCATACATATATATATATATATATATGTATATAATATTGAGTTTGTTAGGTGTATGTTAGAGTGTAGTGAGTTTGAGGGTCGGAGCACGGTTTGTTTGACCCCTTGGACTAAAGCCAAATAGGAATTGGCTATTGACCAAACCAATGGTAGCTGAATTACCGTCGCTCTGTGCGTTGTACCACATTGGGGCCGGGTGCTTTCTCTCCCTCTTGTTACGCGTCGTGTATTCGATTATCTACGTCGTGGTTTATTACGCGACGCGACGAAGCATTCACTGAGAAACACACGTTCATACCGTATCCCCCAGTGCTTTCATCTCCTCTTCAATATCTTGGTTGTTTGCTCACAAGGAATGTCATCCCTCTAAATCCCATGGTGTCATCATCAGTGGGTGCAAGTTCTTCGTACACTTCATCACGTATATATCTACACTTGTATACACACATACATATATATCAACACTGATACAATAAGCCTCAATCGTGGGCAATTTCATTCTCGTGATTCGTGTACAGGGCGTTATAGTTAGAAGCGTCAGTGGCTGGTAAATTACATGACGGGTTAGCGAGTGAAAATTGAGGTTCTGCCTTCGGTGTTTCGACGTTCTATCGTTCTATTGCCAGAGAGTTAAAAGAAATTGACGGAGAAAAGAGAAGGATGGTTGTGCACAAAAAGCAGTGTACTCTCATTCGTTTCGTTCATCGTCAATCGTTAAAGCTGCCGCTATATACACCAGTGAGGAAAATCGATTGACCGATGAACGCGCGCGGAAACAGGGCGCGTCTCCTGATAATAGGTAACCTATAAATTTACCGAGTCGTAGTGATGACAAAGAGAAAATGAAGAAAGAGCGAGCTTGAGAAAGAGTGGGAGTTGAAAAGGGAATGGGGTGGGGGATATAGAAGAAAAGAGAGAAGTATAGTAATGGGAAAAAGAAAAATAGAAATGTTGGGTGTGGAGAAAATTTCTCAGTACGAAAAGTACTTTGTAGAATCATTTCTATTGTATATTCGCAAAGGATTTTCGCTAATGAAATAATTAAAATTACAAATCTTTCACGTAAAGTATTCGACTTCACGCTTTTAGTGTGTATATAATACTCATTTTATTTTCACTCTGGTTTCGTATAAGATGCATAAAGATGTTTTTCGGTCCACGGTATTTTTCTACTGTGTATTGGACGCTTAACAAACAGTGAAAGAACGAATGACTGGAGGAATACATATATTTAACGCAGCAAGGGAATTACGTCGTTTGCGTCGTTGTCGTCGTCGTCGTCGTTGTCGTTGTCGTTGTCGTTGTCGTCGATGCTTCCCGGAGGGCTGGTAAATTAATTTAGTTCGACAAAGTCGGAGCGTTGTCTCCGGTCTATTTGCAATAGAATTAAAAACTTCACCAAAGTTTTTATGTATATATTTCTGTATATATATATATATATATATATATATATATATATATATATATATATATATCAGTCCTATTATCATTTGAAACAAACAAAAAAACCAAACCAAACCAAAAATTGTCTTTTCATTATTATTACTTTCGTATTTTTTTAAATTTCCATTTTCTTTTTCTTTTTTGTTTTTCCGGTCATCTCGTCTTCTCTCACCCGCCAGTTTTCCTTTCATTAACATTTCAAAATATCAAGTATTTTTTTACTCTAGTCAGACATATACACTCTTATTTTCTGCCTCTTCATTCGAACGCAACATCACCGATCACTGATATATTTTTTTTGGGCGTCTGGGTTCTTTTCTGTCTTCCATTACCCAGAACGACAGAGGGTCGTGACAAAGAATAAACACCTCTAGGGAATCGGGGATCCGGGTTCCTGTGATATTCTACTAGTAAGAACGAGAGTGTACGAAAAATTTTTCATTCTTTCCCTTCCTATTTATTATTATTATTATTATTATTATTATTTATATTTTTTGTTTTCCCCTGTTGGCGTGCGGTGTGCAAAAGTGACCGACCACATCAATATAAATATACGAAGCGGTTGCGTGATCTGAACGCGTTAAAATATCACCGAGTTCATATAACTTGGTTATTTAGTAAAAAGGACGAGAAGCGGCAAGCAAAAGAGGACGAGCAATGGGGATCCCAATGTGGCGTCACATAGTGGCCTGACGCGCACTCCGCCTCGTTAAAAGTTTACGAGCTTTGGGACTCTGGAACTATCGTGCGGCATTCTTTTCTTTCCCCCTTTTTTTGTTTTTTTTTTTTTTTTTTTTTTTTTTGTTTCTTTATTTTGTTTTATCATTATTATTTCATTCTCCTGTTTGTCTTTTTTGTTTTGTTTATCTATTGTTTTCTCTCTTTCTTCCATATTATTTTATTTATTTATTTATTTTCTTTTTTTTTCCACAATCGCTTTTACACAGTATTTACCATTGAATTTTTTCTCTCACTTCATTTACTTACTTGTTGAGACTCGTATAATAAACAAAAAAAAAGCAATAAAGACCGCCGTATATATTCACACACACACACACACACACACTTTGTATTTCTTTTTTTTTTTTGGCGCCTGTGGCGCAACTTGCGCGCGTCAACGATTCGGTTAAAAATCACCGTGGGCGATTATGAACAGGTTCACGCCCATTTATGCTCCTCAACCGTCTATATATATTAAATATACCTATGATATTGGAATTTGTTTTCTCACGTATACGTGCGTGAGCGCTTCACTGTCATTATACCGTCAACACGACGCCGATCTAGTTTACGAAGGTGAGACGTCGAAAAAAGGAGGAAAAAAAAATATAATAAATAATAATAATGGTAATAATGATAATAATAAACGAAAAGAAAAGATATCTTCAGATTTTTGCCTAGAGCACAGTATATTGGAGAGTTCAGTTGGTAGATCTATATATATATATATATATATATGTATCTTAGTAATATGAGAGAGTCACCTGGCACTCGACGATTCGCAGGATGTAGGGTTTGAAGTGCTGGTCGCGTTGAAACCTCTTGTTGAGTCGAGCCGAGTGGTATATGGATAGCTATGTACCTATTCATATGAAAGATATAACTTTTATATACCTATATATATATATATATATATATATATATATATATCTTCCGGCAATGGGTGTGAAGCCTCATTCTTCACTGACGTGTCGTTCACTCTTTTGTCTCTTATCCATCTTAGGTGTCTATATATGTACAGTTTTTTTTTTCTTTTTTGTTTCCCCCTTCTTGAATCGGTGGGTGCATCACGCCCATATCTCTTGGATAATCGAGTTCTATGGGGACTCTCTCGATTCATCGAGATTCTAACATCGATCCCAGTATATTGTTCCACTCCTGCCACTTTTTAGCGTCTTACTCCTTTTTTTGTTTACCTCTCTCTTTCATTCTTTCTCTCTGTTTCTTCGTGTTTTTTTTTTCTTTTTTCGTCCCACTTACTTGTTTGCACCTCTAAAATGTGCTTCCCACGAATTATCTCATTTATCGATACATAAAATCTTGCATGATCATCTAATCTTGATTCAATCATTTCGTATTTCATTATGTATATTAGACTGATGTGTTTTGATATGAATAAATATTTTAGAATTAGATTATTCATCACATGAATGTAATAAAAAAAAATAAAAATTTAATTTTTTTTTTCCCTTTTTCTAGATGTGATTTATTGAAATTAAGTGAAAAAGATATAAAAATTTTATGTGTCAGACGTCATGAAAAGGGATATATACATATTTGAAATGGGAAAAAAAAAAAAGAAAAGAAAAGGAAGAGAAGAGTGAACAAAGTGTAGCTGAGAGCTATAATTTTTTTATATTTTCAAATTAATATTTCAATGTGACAGACATATTGTTTGATTGAAAATTTTCTATTGAGTAATTTTATTAACATGCTATATATATCAATGAATAATACTATGATAATTCGTTGATTGAAAATTCTCAAAATCCTCTATTTTATTCCCAAACGTAAATTTAATTCGAAATTAAATCACTAGTATTCACACAAAATTATGATCATTTTAAATTCTCAATCTACTAAATTTCTTCTCTTTCTTCACCGTCATCATTTTCTTCCTCTTATATTTTATTTAAATACAAATTTCAATATCAATTCGATAATGTATGACAAGTGGCTAAAAAACATTAATTCCAATTGTATTAAACCGCATGAAAATATATATATATATATATATATCCATATACTTATAAAACACACGTTTTATATAAAAGTTTTTCTTGACGCGTGTGCACATTCTCTGAGTAACAATCCCATGAGATAGTAAAAAATTAATGTTACCATTAATAATTCTTTTGCTTCATTTTAATTTTATAACAGTACACAGGAATAATATTTTTTTTTTTTCCAACCCATAAAAGTTACGATCCCAACGGATATACGATGTTTAAATAATTGATACGTACCGCTATGCCATTTTTTCCCTTACACTTGCACACTGACACACACACACACACACACACACACACACACACACACACACACACACACACACATATATATATATATATACGTTTTATTCATAACGCATTAGATAATGTTGTCAACATACAAAACACATTCAGAAAATATTGAGAAAATATACGTCAACTGAAATGAAGAAAAAAAAATATATATCCTATACATCATCTTCGCCAATGTATATATATACACACACACGCGCATATGTACACATATTTTTTCTTCCATGTGAAATAACTTTATAGAGTTTAGAGTTTTAAAACTGTCGTTTAACATATTTTTACGTGTTTTTACGTGTGGCAATCCGAGGTTTTTACTGAAAATTTTCCAATCCATTGATCTTTTCTTGGATATTGATATCAGGGTCATGAAATTGATCGATCACCATGTGAAATTGATAATTCATCATATGACAAAGTTCATGATTGACAATGACTGTATGATGAGATGTAGTCAGCCATTGTAATAATAGTTGGGTAATCTGTCATTTCTCATTATATATGAAATAATAGTAAAATGAACGAGACAACGTACACAATGATTTTTTAAATTTGTATCACTTTCACTGTAATATCAGGAGTTGATTAAATTAGAAGTTGGTTCATTAGGTTTGAAATTCATTCAAATTTTTACATGAATTTTATTACTTGCAATAACAATAAAAATCTCTTATTTTATTTCGCATTGTTCTATATCAATTTAATTATTTAGTTAATTTGTATGTGTTAAATGTAAATACTGTACATGACAAATTCAATTTATATTAAAATTTCAAATGTTGAATTTATACAAATTATACATGAACATAAATTAATTAAAAGAAAAAAACATGTGTAATTCGAACTGTCAAATATCAATGAAATATCGAGTATTTGAATTAAAAATGATGAAAAAAAGTAATAAAAAATTAAAACAATGAATGAAAAAATAAATAATAATAATATATGAGCAAAAGGAATAGAGAAAAAAATGAAAGAGACAGAGGAAGAGAGAGAGAGAGAGAGAGAAGAAAGAGAAAAATTACAGATGCAGCGGTTAAAAATGAATATATCGTATATTCAAAATGAATACACGACGTCTCGGCCCATACATGATTGAAACGTCTGTGTGTGTGTGTGTGTGTGTGTATGTGTGCAAGGGCGGGGACGGGAAACGGACAATGAATGGGTTAATCAAGTGGCGTCAATCCACGGGGATCGGCAACAGAGCAACATCGCGAGAGAACTATCGGCCCAACACTAGCACTTACGTCATCCAATTAATTAATTCTATGCAATAGTGCATATACCTCGCACATTCACTTGTATTCTATCGATATTTCACGTGTCATATATCGATGATGTCAAGAAGAAAATTAGAATAAAAAAAAATATATAAACAAATAAATAATAACAAATATAAAATATAAAATAATAAAGTGAATAAGAAGATAAACCATTGATTTTACATTGTAAATAATAGATATAAAATATACGTCTGGATAGTTTGAATTGTCAGTTTGTGACCGTGAAAATTTTTCATGACAATAGAAATGAAAGAGCCCGTGTATTTTTTTTTTTTTTTTTTTCATACAATATTAACGCATATCATTGGCACGAGGCTCAGCCGAGTGTCAAATTTCATTTGATCGATGGTGCAAATCCGATTCTCGATATTTGCCGTGTCCACACGGTGCTGTCGACAAAGTGTGAAGAAAAAAAAAAAATATAATAATAATAATAATGAATAAGTAAATAAATAAACCCGATTCTTTTGACTATTGTTTGTGGGTCCGCGAGTGTACACACACACACACACACACACACACACATAATACCAGTTATGTCACTGTTCATTTTTGTATTTACAAGTATAATATAATAATACAGACTCTGTGTCGAGTCATGTGATCGGATAGTCATGGAAAAATAAAAAAGGGTGCGCCAATAATTAGGATTCGTTATATAATCCCGATACTTTGTGATCGCACAGATGGAGGGGTGCTGTGGTTTAACGCACTGTCGTTGCGTCGTGCACCTGGAATATTATGTGTATATATATATATACAGGTAGATGTATAGGATAGATGTAAAAGCCAATCTGAAACTAACCAGCCGGCCGAGTAGAATATGGTATCTGTATACAAAATTGTCGTGTATATAATGTATATAGTTTATGTATAAAGTGTTGGATATATATAAGTTATTCGTGGCACCACTACCACCAGCACCACCGGTCTCTCTCATTTCCTCTCTCTCTTTCTCTCTCTCTCTCTATTTCATTGTTTTTATTTACAAATTCTTTGTCCTCGATAGTAGCGCGGTGGTGGTAATGTGCTGAAAATATGCAATTACTCATAACTCCAATCGCTGGAAAACTTTTGTTTTTCACCTCATTTTTTTTTTCACTCAACAGTTTATTGGCTGAACACTAATTAATAAACGTACGTAGAATAATCGTGATTATTGTAAAATTATATGGAATTGAAAATAATATTTAATTAAATATATAATTATTTATTTATATATCAATTGTCAATTAATTTATTATCCGTGTAGATAATTAAATGGTACAATAAAAATATCGTAATTTACGTGAATATTTAATTATTGAATTGTAATTATATTTGTATTGTAATAAATTATTTATATGGATTTAAAATTACAATTTATATTTTAAATTAATTTTATAATGATTAAGTATAAATTTATTTAATAGACTGTACTGGTGTGTTGATCAAAGGCAAATAATATTTTATACTGCGTGTTACAGACAGTGCAATGACGATGTTGGCGCGTATGATAACGCGCTTGAGGGAAACACTGGGGGTTGATTCTCGTTAATGAAAATATACTTACTTGGCACACGCTCCCTCGTGCTCTCATATACACACACACACACACACACACACACACACGTTTGATTCATCATATTCATTGTAAATATTGTTTTCACGTGACCCCAGCCACGCCCGCCTTTGCACCTTCATCCCCCTACATATTCTGTGTATCCTATGAATACACACTCACACATATACACACATATACACACATATACACATATAAATACCCATGTGAAGTCAAATGAAATGGAGTCTCGGCAGACGCATTTTCTTTGTATTTTCAATCTTCTACTTTTCAACTTCATTCTTATGATTGTATATTGTTGTATGTCGACTGACGACTGCAATGAATATGATACAAAACAAATTTTACACACATATAAATACACATAAACACAGACACACACACACATAAAAGTTGTTTTTGCAATGTATTTTTATTTCTCTTGTGATAATTAATCTTTGTATATATGAAAAAATTACGTGACAAGAAAAAATTATAATGCACGAACGTATTTTTTAATTGAAATATAAAGATTTATTTTTTAGATATAAAAAATATTTTTTGAATATTATAAAAAATTAATCTTTATATCGATAAAATCTGTTTTTTTTTTTGTTTTTTTTTTTATGAGTAATTTGGCATTGATATTTTTACCAAGTATATTCATAATGTCGACATTGAGGAGAGTTACAAGAAGGTCATAGCCGGTCGGCAATCATATACATGTGATGTATATATGGGGATGAGGGGTGGGAGGCGGCAGGCGCCGCGACGCTGCTCGGGACCGCAGAGAACTATACGTCCGGGTAGCCACTGCGCGCCAGTATCGAATCCGCGATTGTCGCGAGCGTACGCGCATCCCATATTCAATATTTATCATTTACGTATTTCATATACACACACTCACATACACACGCGACGTGTTAATATTATTTTTCGAAATAAATTATTTGATATTGTATAATTAATTATTATTCTTTTATTTATTATCATTTTTTGTTTTTCTCTTATGTTTTCTTTTTTTTTTTGTTTCAATTTATTTCGTTTGAATTTTTTTTTTGTTTACGTGTGTAAAGTTGAAAAACTGTATTAAACAATTGATAAATAAATAAAATATATAAATTTAAAAAAAATTACAGTAATTGTTTTTATAAAAATATTCATGAAAGTTTTAAATTGAATTTATAACTAATTTATTTCATGGTTAAAACAGTTTACAGTATATAATGGTGTTGTGAATTGAAGTATATCACATAAAATTTATACACTACTGGTGTAATGAAGTATTTATTGTTTTGTGAAATAATAAAAACATTTATGTGTATACAATTGTGAGATACTGTCCAAGTGAATGTGTGAGACAAAGTAATTGATATTGGTTCAGTTCGGTAGGATTGATTGGATAGCAGAATTAAGAAGCGACACGTGAAAGGACAAATCACACAGACATAAATAATAGGGGTATGTTTCGTATATTCTGACGTCTCAGAGAGCTTAGTCACCTATTTCATCCTCACTTATTTTATCGAACTCTCCCTTTTATTTCATTTACGTGTATATTATTGTTGTTGTTATTGCTGTTATTGTGGCGCAGTGTGGACATGATTATTCATCATAACTTATGGCAATCATTCGTCGCACTTGTCCAACGAATAGCTCAGTTTCATACGTGACGTTGCTTTGACCAAATCGGATAATTTCACTTTGAAAAATTTCACAGTCGTATATTTGTGATGAAGTGAAAAAAAATCTGTGGGTAAATTATAATTTGAAATAAATTTACATGATATATTATATAGATTTTTCAAAATGTCAGTATATATAAATACTATTTGATTTATTATATATAAATAGTTTAATGTTGTGAAGGTCATTGAAAATTTTGTGAATTACTCAGATGAATTACAAACTATCATCTCCATTGATTTTAAATTTAAGGTTGGGTTTATTTTATTTATATATATTTTTATGTGCTTTTTTTTTCTCAAACTTTTTTTCTTTTTTATCATATCATTTTTACGATCCACACCTCCACACATAATATTGATCACGAATAAAAATCGGTGAAGCGAAAAAGCCCGTAATTTTTTCAATACGCGAATTGTACAGTATTTTTACTATATTCAACATTTTGATACAGTGAAAATTTTCATTCTGCTCACTAACACAAACTGATTATATTAATGAAAAAAGAAAAGAAAAAAAAAAGAAAACAATTTTTAATCAAATACCAAGAACTGGAAGTTCATTTCAACGAAATATATCGCGTATTTTTAATTCTTCGTATCTTATAATGAATTTATTTTTTTTTCTTTGTTTTGTTTTTTTTTTTTTTTTTCATCAAACACGCGAAGATCTTACAGATTCGCAGAACGGGAAAAAAAGAAAAAAAAAATGAAGAATGTGAAACTATTCAATTTGTTATACACTAATTTATAAATCTTTCATGCATAACTGCACGATCGATGTCAATTAATTATAAATATAAAATTTATTGTTAATAACAAATATATATATTATTTATTCATTTCAATTTCTAGCTACAATATATATTCTGAAAAATTATCTCTTCGACAGTATTATTATAATTATTTGTTTTCTTTTAACTACATGACTTTTTATCCGATTATTATTTTTCATTAATTTTCATTATTTTGTGTTATGTTGCATTGTATGATGATAATTGTGGGCGAAGTTTCTGTCCAACATATACTACTCCAATATAGAACGTTAATTCTCGAGAAATCGGTGGAGAGTAGTCCCCATTAGCGTCCCGATTGGCCGCGACCGAGTATGGCACCTCGTTTTCCCAATATGCATTCCACCATACTATACCAATTTCTCTATTCAACCACAAAATGTGGTTATTACTTTTCTCTCACTCATTCTCACATACTTTCTCACTATTTCACACTCATTCTATGAAAATCTATTGAATTTATCTTCCTTTTTTTTTTTTTTTTTTTTTTCTTTCTGTCAAATTCAAACTATAATTGTATATTAGTATATATGTATAAACTCTAACGAACTAAACCTCATCTCTCAATATTTTTTTCCATTTTAATTTTTATTAATTTTTTTTTTCATTATTTTCATTTTATTTATTAATTTTTTTTTGTTTTTTTTTTCATAAATAGTTATATTTCAAACTCTAGATTAATAACTGTGTGTTTGTAAAATACGATAGAATTCCATCGTATTAATTAATTGCAAGTATCCTCCCCCTCCTCTTTATATTGGTTATCAATTTTTTATTCAAACTTTATTCATCACATTTCCTTCCACACATTTTATATCTTGTATTTTCTATATTTTATTTTTTCAACGGTTTTTTATTTAGTTATTGATTTTGATTTTTGTTCTGTTTGAGTGTGAATAGTTATGGTGGATATTGAAAAATAAGACAGTTAATTCAACGAGTTCGATATTGTGAGTGTAAATATTACCAAATCAATATAAAATTCATCTAATCAACGAAATATGGATATTCACACATATTATTTATTATTGTTTTTTTTTTTAATTTATTTTTTTCATTTGTCTCGTTGACATAATATTTTTTGTTGTTGTTGTTTTTTTTAAATCTTACAATTTATGTAAGATATTTAATTAATCAATTATAATAATTGATTATGTCAGAATTGATATTCATATATAGTCAGATCATATGCGAATCAATTATTGAATTTCATTAAATTATATAATGTGATACATCATTATCCTCGTACATTATGAAAAACAAAAAAAAATATTATTAGTTTTATGAAGTAAAGATGTAAGGATCGTACTCTATAAATTTTATATACATATGTGTATAATACGTAGAAATGCGTTTTCATTCTAAAAAAAAAAAAAAAAAAAAAAACAAAAAAAACAAAAAAAAATTTTTTTTTTTCCCGTATAGAATCGGTGATAATGTCGCGGTATTACATAAGAAGGAGACCCAGGTGTAAAAAGAGCACACAAAGTATATCACATCATCTCATATACTTGCAATGCAACGTCTTTATAGTGATGATGAATACACATGCTATATATTTTTCATAGTTATAGTATTATGTACAAAATATGAAAACGTCGAAGAAACATCAAGGATTTGTGTGTACAGAGGGTTGACTAGGTTCAAGTTAAAAAGTGTTCGTGACAGTTTGGCTATACGCGTACATTTTGCGTTCATCAATCATCGACGATAAAAACTCGTGGAAACGTAAAAACAAAAAAAAAAAAAACAAAAAAAAAATAAATAAATAAAATAAAATAAAAATACCGATAAAAATAAAATAGGAAAAACGAGAAGAAGAATAATGTGTATGAAAAAAAAAAAAAAAAAAAAAGCGGATTTAGCTTTTCGTTGAGACGTTGACACGGGGTTTATTTGGTGTTTCAACACCTCATCGGTAACGATGAAGAAAATCATTAGCTGATATATATATAACAGTCACCACACCATGACATATTGCCAGTATTAACTTATTTCTCATCCCTTTATATTGACAAAAATTTATCGTATGTCTCATTAATACGCTGATCCATGCATCGATCATTTTTATTACTTTATATATATCTATATAGTAAACCTCCAATATTTATGTGACGAGCGCGTGCACATTTACGTGTGTGTCTTTGAATGTGTTTAAGTGGCGGACTAAACTTTTAGCACGCGCAGTGTCGGTGTCCGAACGTGTACGTAACGTACGAGCCCCACGCCAACGACGATCTCATCATTCACATTTTATTCTGTCTTATATTTATCTTGTATTTTGTGAGTGGTCTTTTTATACTAGTTCGTGACTCAATGTGCATTCAACACACATTCATAATACATACGTATATAATATATATATATTTATTTATTTATTTTTTTTTTTTTCGATTCATATCACGCGAATCTTTATTTTTATTTTGAAACTTCACGTTTTTTCATGTGAATCGTTAAGGGTCTATTCACGCTCGAATCCCAACCACACTGAGACGTGTGTCTATCACTTGGATTGTTTTTTCTTTTTTTTTTTTCTTTTTTTTTACATATGTTGGTATATGATAAAATACACGTACATAACTGTAAAGTTTTTCACGGTGTTTTTACCCTCGGAAATTTTTTGTGGACGACGTGACTGAGTACTGTACAGATATACACTTTTTGAAATGTATACATATCTATTTATTATATACATTGGTATTATATGAAATATATATAAGGATGTACTTATACATACAAGTGTAAAGGACAAAGAGGAAATTCGGAACTCACCGCCGCAGGAGTCGAAACTTTTCGTTGAGATACACACTCTACCACATTGCGGTTCAAGAGGGAACATTTACTGTTTCATGATATATATATATATATATATATATATATATATATATATATATATATAATACTTTTTGTGTTCCTTTACTCTCGATTTGCCGCGAGGCTTTTTGTAAACACATATACATATATATTCGTGGTAGTAACTCGCGTGAATCTTGTCGTGCTCGAAAGCTTTTGGGCTTCTTCTACTTCTACTTCTTCTTCTACTTCTTCTTCTGTTGCGACCGATTTTTTTTTTGTTTTTCGTGGTTCGTTGAAAAAATGTTATCAGTATTATATTTATGTGTCGAAATGTGAGAGGGTGAGTTGGGAATTATTATGATTGTTATTATTTTTATTTTTTTTAGTACCGTTCAAATTGTATCAAAGTGGCCCTCTTTTTTTTTTTTTCTTTTTTTTCTCTTTTCATCTCTGTTTATATTGCGAGAATTGTGAAAGAGAAATATATACACGCACGTTTTTCAATACTCTCGAGAATATATAGTTTTTGAATTGTTTTTCTTGTTTATTTTTTTGTTTGACTGTTGAAATAAAATAGAATGAAAAAAAAACGAATGTTTTTATCTCTTGTTTGTCAGTTTGTCTGGTGTTATTTTTTTTTACGTCTTTTTGTTTTGTTTATCATGAAATTTCGTACTGATTTCATTTTGATTTTAGGAACACCGATGGATATTTCTGAGGTCAACAGCCACAACCAAAATAAAAATCTACAATTACAATAAAAAAAAGAAGAAAAAAAAAAAAAAAAAAAAAAAAACAAGAAAAAGTAAAATTTTAGATCAAATAAAAATTCAAGTGTAACTCGTGCACTTTTTAAATATAAAAAATGAATAGTTCGGAAGTGTCGGATTGAATAGTGTGCGACTGTTATAGTGTTATGAAATAAAAATAAAAATAATAAATAGATGAATAAATAATAATTAAATAAATAATTTTTACAATTAATTATAATGAAATAATAAATGATAAAAAAATTATAAATAATATATATGGAAGAAAAGTTGAATGAAATTTTGAAATATTGTGTAATTTATATCGAGGGGAAAAATAAAGTGAAGTGATTACAGTGTAAAAACAGAAGTGAAACAAAAAATAAATAATAATAAAATAGAATAAAATTGAAAAAAGGAAAACGTGCTCGTGGTTGACAATAACAAAGTATAGAAGAGAACGGAGACAGGTGTGGACATATAAAAAAAAAGTGAAAAGAAAACGAGAGATGAGGTATCATCCGGCGGTCACCATCTTCATTGTCGTGCTTGGCAGTGTACGAGCGCAAGGTCAGTGTTTAGATATAAATTATTACTCATATTCTATACATCCCAACACACATAAATATAAATCCCGTTATTTTTTCTCCAAAAAAATCGATAAATTCAAATTAAAAATCACGTATATATAAAATAATAAAGTGCAGATTGATATACTCTGATTATTTTTATTTAATATCCGGTATATTAAAATTGCACGAAATATTATTGAATAATGAAATTAACTTTTTTTTTTTCTCTTTGTCATTGATATATAGAGAATTTTTATCATCAACCATCTGAACTTCATTCCAATATATTTTATATTCACTTTGTAATATAAAAAAAAAAAAACTTTCAAATATTTAATTACTTTATAATAAATATTCAAATATTTTTCTATTTGAGCATAATAAAATTTTCGTTGAATATTGTGAATATTATTCAAACTTATTTGATATTTTTTTTTGTTTTTGTTTTTATTCCATTTATATCGAGATTTTTCTCCACTGCTATTATCAAATATTTAATCGCGGGTAAACCGCTGTCACTCTTCATTTCTTCATATCAAATCTGATATACACAAATAATAATAATGCGATATCACTGAGTGTCTCGGATATGACATACACTTATCTACATAAAGATTATAGAATTGCGAGTTGGCAGTGCAGAGAGAATTCGCCGGTCATGAACTGGACATTAAATCGTTCTACCTTCAGCGAAACATACTGCGACACTGTATTACACCTTGCACTATTGACCCACAATTATACATACTCATATATTTATGAATGAGGCGAATTACGACACCCGCATGGTTGCGTTGGCAGTCGTGGGTACCGAGGTATAACCAAGCAATTACGATTCAAGCAAACCCAAGAGCTTCCCCATCACACACGTGATCTTCACGATCTGTGTATACACTTATATACATGCGAATTAGTGTGTGAGCACATGAGATTGCTCGTATTAGTTCGCGATTTTATGTTCGATGAGCACAGTTTGCCAGGTAAACACGTGTCGCTATGTCAAGTATAAAATATTTATATGTTCAAATGATTATTAAATTGATGAATATTTTATATTATATTGGATTTTCATTCAATAATAGTAAATTATAATTATTTTTTTTTTATATAAAAATTTTATTGTTATGTCAAATGTTGGTGTTTTTATTCTTTTATTTTCTTTTTTTTTTTTGTTTGTTTTTTTCCAACATGATAATTAAATTTTTCTTTTTAAGAGCCATATTTGCATGTAAAAATATGTTGATAAATTTTTTTGTTTCTATTTCAAATATTTCAATTTTTCACTAAAGTATACATACACTTTTTTTTATATACATATAGATATGTAGCCAATAATTAATTACATGTAATTCTTTTATTCACGAGACAAAGTATTTTATTCAATTGAATTTTATTTGATGATAATTATGAATGTAATTTTTTTTTGATAAAAAAAAATATTATAATATAAATAATGAGTTTATCGTATGTGTTTATTAACTTTATAATTATATTTGAAGGGAAATGATATAATTTTCATCAGTTGTGTAATGTTATTTCATGTACATAATAGTTTATTGAGTTTTAAACATCACATATAATTGATTTTGTATTTAGAAAATATTGGAAAAATACACGTATACTTTAACAAATTAAATTCAAATACGTATTGTAAATGTTCAAATGGAAAGGCAAGAAAATAATATGAATGAAAGTGGAGTTTATACTGAAGTAATGTAGAGTAAAGTAAAGTAAAGTAAAGCAATTCATTGCATATATCAAAGGTAAAGTACGAATGATATGATGGAAAAGGAGTCGGTTCTATTTTATCACACTGGCGTGTACTCATCAAAGTTTACTCACGAATTTTTTTAAAGCTCGTTAGTGTGTACTCAATCGTAAATATGACGTATAGAATGTACAATATTGTGTACATATATATATGTTGTTTTTGGAGTGAAACCTTTGAATGATCGAGTATATTTATTCATTTACACCGTGTACAAAATAAAATGTATCAGTGTACATTATGAAGAAAATTGAAAGAAATAAATTTCAAAAGAAAATTAATTGAAACACGGGAAAAAAAAGAAAAAAAAAAACAAACAAAATCCACCTACTAACTATCTATTTTATAGCTCTTTCAAGTTTGTATAAAAATTATACTTCAATCAGACAAATATTATACCCAAATAGTACATATAGTTTTATCATCAAGTGTATTGCAATTGACTTGTTCGTTGTACACTTAATTTCGTTTTATTATTTGTTTTTCTTTTTTTCTTCTTATTCTCTCTCTTTCTGTTGACAATTTCAAAATACAAATTCATATATATATATATATATATAAGAATAAACGTGTATGTGTATAAATATACCGCCACACACATTGTCATGTATTCGCAATGTCAGTGCTACACTCGACAACTTTTCGTTTCAGCATTGCAAATTGTTTGGCATGAAAGTTTTTCTCGGTGACTATCAAATGGATTTCAATTTACCTTTTCCTTTTTTCCTTTTATCTTTTCTTTTTCTCTTGTCCCATAACGTGCCCTCACTTTTTTTTTTTTTCTTCTTCAGTTTGGTTTTTTTATTTATTTCCATTTCTTTGTTCTATTCTACGTATTATTCTTACTGTTTTGTTGTTTTTTTGTTGTTTTGTTGTTTTTTTTTTTTTTTTTCTATTACTCAATTTCCGTATTTCTCATTTACTGCATCAACTGCCCGCTATGCACATTTATATCTTTTTTCAATTCTATTTTCCTACATACCCACTCTTTTAATATCTTTACAATCAGTGAAATTCAATTTTTAACTGTATGACAGTGCAAGTTGAAACATTTGCGTTACCACTCAACACATTCACCCTCGTTATTAAATATTTAATCTCAGTATGAGATAACAATTCAGAATTACGTCATACAGTTGATACAATTTATACTTTCTTTACTTATACATTGAAATATACTCTTGAGTTTGCACTCATTTATTTACGAACTTACTCAGTTTATTATTGTTATTATCATTATCCATATACTATCTGTATAGTTCAAAATTGTAAAATTAATGAAGATCAACATGAAATTTCACTCATTTCAGTGGGATCATATACGAGTATATTCTTCTTTAGTCATTTATTACTGTACTTCATTATTACCAATAAATTTTTCATGATCAGACGAAAATATTCACTGTTGCAATTATAAATTCATAAAAATGAAAAAGGACAAATTAAAGATGAAAAATAGATAAAAAATAAAAATTTATTTTTTATCTTCTCTTCTTTTTCACCCGGATTTTAAATATATAAATGAATCTGTGAGGTCGCCTATTTCCCTTCATCTTCTTCCTCTTTATATCCATGCAAACGATGAAGAGATGGGGAGATATACGAAATCGTTTAGTGGCGAATTGCCATGAGAGACTCGTTCGAGCTCTCATATCCACAGTGTTTATATATACGTATACGAAGCAATACGAAACATAATTTGTGTGTGGAATCCTTGTGGAACGAAGCCGAAGCGTCCGATAATTGTGTGCCGTTATTGCACGCACCATGGATTAAACCGCGGTACACGGATTATCGCTCGGAGGGCCAATTAGGGTTGGAATTCAACTTTGGATGATACAACGATAATAATCCTAGAGGCCAGTTAGCTCTACGCGGGTGGCTTGTGTACATCTGTGTACCAATCCTTTCGAACCAATTGTTTCTCTCATGCATATCTGAACACATATAGGTACAATGTATATGGAAAATTATTCCAACGTCATTTTCAATTGTTTCGGTTCACGCCTGGTACATTCAAGTGCTCTAATGCACAAACTCATTTATAATATCATGGGAAAATTTTATATATGTATAAAATGTTGATACTAAATTTTATATATTTTTAATAATGAGAATGTAATAATAGTAAACGATGAAAGTGTAAATACAACTTACCAAGTACAGTGTAGAATGCAATTGAGCAGTAGTTTTTTTTAAATCTATTTTTTTTTCTCTTTCCTTTATTTTTTTATTTTTTTCAGTTTAATATGTTTCTTGTTCCCTGAGGAAGCCACCAATAGCAGGATCACGTTGATTGAAGAAAGTCTTCACAGTTTTTTGTTAAATTCTTTCCATTCTCTTTTGTTGTTTTACCTCGTGGTGGTTTTTTTAATTTTTTTTATTTATTTATTTTTTTTTTTTTTCATCCTTTGTTTCTTGTAGTTTTATTTGACTGTGGTGGAATTCGTCGTGTATTTGCGCTTTCACGAAGTATCGACGGGAAACTTCCCGTCTCATTCGTTCTTGTGGCGTCCATTTCCGTTTGAAAAGAGGGAACATTTGTAGTTGAACGTAATAAATTTTTTGACGTCTCTTCAATGAAATAGTAAAGTATGTAACAGAAATGTCAGTTGAATTATTATTATTATGTTACATAAATAACTTTATAAAAATAAGGAAAAAATAAATAGATTTTTGATCATTTATTTTTCAATTACATTTATTTATTGGAATTCAGTAATTTGAAAAAAAATGTGACGTACAAGTGAATACAAATATTATTTGTAATAACAAAGAAAAAAATAAAGATAAAAAAATTAAAAAGAAATATTTCAATTTAATTTGTAGTATCACTTTTTTCTTTTCTGATTTAATAATAAAATTACACAACTGACACGATATCAATATTATTTCTTCATCTGTATTCTGATTGAAATGCATTTGAGAAACTTTATATACTATTCGTTATTTCGATTAATATTCAATTTGCCACATATACACATGCGTATCTTTTTTTTTTTTAATTTTTTTTTCTTTCTCCTCTTTCATTTATTTTCTCTTTTTCTAAAAGACAAATAAAATATTGGATGTGAATGAAATATAGTCGTGTCATCTATTCTGGATATATATTCTGCGTATTTGATCCATTAATAAAAGCCGGAAAAGAAAGTAAATCTAGGGCCTACAAAGTATTTTGCGGTGACCCAGAACACAAGATCCCCAGACTGTGCAACGCCTCCCAAGGGGTATCTCAAAGCCGATAGAACTGTAAAGGGGTATTACGGATTTTTCGCTCTCTCACTTTTATCTATTCGTTTTTTTTTTTTTTTTTTTTTTTTTCCTTCTTCCTCACTGTAGCCACATATGCCGAGATTACATTACTATTTTAAAATGTACATTTTCGTGCAATATTTCACTTTGATAAGAACTTTAACTAATTTATATTGCGTTATTGTTTTATTTTTCATTCCGTTTTTTTTAATTTTTGTTTTTTTGTTTGTTTTTTCAAAAAAAAAAAAAATACATTCATGTAATTGATAATACTCATTATTTTATTCACAACGAGTTACTCCAATTACTCAATAGTACAAAAATCTTATTTTTGTTTCATAACAATTTTAATTCATAACAAGTGAATATTTTACTTGTACGATATCAATTGCTTTTGATAAATCGTGAATGAAAACGTAATCCAAAAAAATTATATATATGATATTATTTGGATAATTAAACAAATAAAAATGTGTCAAATACACATGTATGCTGCATGTCTAGTGCAGAAATTTCATTTCCCGTTATCGCTCATTTCATACACTCACTTTTACGCAATAAAACATCTCTTCATACGTGACACTTTATTCAATGTATTTTTTTCTCTCTTCATTTTTCCTTTTTTTTTTGTTTTCGTCATCGCGAAATTGGAAATTTTACTGCAACGAAAAAAAAAAAAACAAAAAAAAAGTTATTTCTTTTATAAAATATAAAACAAAAAATATTTACGTACATTCATATCTTGACATAAACAACATTTCAATGAAAAATGAAATGAAACGAAAAAAAATAATAATAATAATAAAATATAAAGGATAGAATGTATACAAAAACAACAATATATATATATATATATACATATTTTTTGTATATCCTATCAAATTTGGATATGATTGGAAATCTAAACCAATGAATATTTTTCGCTCATCAAAAATGTTTGCATACATGAAAATAACCTTTTCATCTAAAAGAGTGAAAAAAAATATATATATATATGATAAATAACAGAAAAATGAAAAATACACGTCCAAATGAAAAAAACGTACTATAAATACTGGTGCACATGTATACATGAGGGTCGTGACGGTGTACTATTTTTCTTCTCTTTCACACTCGTTCTTCAATTTTACCTCTCACACGACCTCACTTCAATCTTTACTTTCATCCAGGCCACACCACTTGGCGGTCTCAACGTCAGGTTTTTTTTTTTTTCTTCTTTCTTCTCTTCTATATATATATATATATTTTTTTTTACCTGTTCACGTCGACACGCGACTCACTCTCAAATCCTTCTGCTCATATAAACCACGGTCGATCGATAATGTACCCCTGTATCACGAGGTCGTACACTATTTCGATTTTCAAACCTGATTCCCCGAATAGTGATATTGAAAATCATAAGGCAATCCCTAAACACACATTCATATGCATCACAACATCACATTATTTATTTATATATATGTGGGTATATTGAGTGTAGAATTTTGAATTGAGAAATGTTCTCGCACTATTGAAGAAAAATATATATATATATCAAAAAGTGCGATGATGGAATGGGAAGATCGTGATCATACATTCGTGAAATCATAATGATCTAGAAGACCCGCAGCCACTGTTACTCTCGAGGATGTCGTGTAATTAAGCTGTTTGTATTGTATGAAAGGAGGGGACCCAAGTCCTGTCCACCTCCTTCTCCTCATTCTCTTCGCCGTACCATTCTTGTATTATTACTACTACTACCACAACTACTATTACAACTAATATTACTACTATCACCACCACCACTACCACTACTACTACTTTTACTACTACTACTACTACACTTGGCTCACGGGTCTATAAACGATGCGCATTATTCGTCGCGGCCACCACTAGGCGAGACCAAATAACAGGGTACTCTCGCAGCCGTTCGTTGCCAACACCTCCCTTAATTCATATTAAATTGTTCGTTTCCATCTATGCGTGCTACGCTCTTATATATACATATATATTATTATTATTTTGATCCCAATTTCATGAGAAATACCAAGCTTTTTGTTGGTGTTAAGTTGTTTACATCAACCCCTGAAATTTTAATGGTCATTATTATATTTCGTGGATTATTTTTGTGTAAAGAGTGGATATATAGATGAAGAATAAATTCTTTGTGATGAAAATTATTGCCGACAATTATGTATTTTTATACGAATTAATGGTTGGATTTCATAGAAATTGCATATATATATATATTAATTTTCATGATGAGTCGGATTGTATATGTGTCATCATGACAGTTAAACTATTTGATTGCTCCTTCATTGTGATAATAGAAATTGTAAGAGACAAGATATATAATTTCATGTAATATTGGATATAATGAAAAGTTTATATTAGTCATTTGGATGTGAATTAAATGATCAGAAATTCATTACTTTTTGAAGAATAATAAATAATATACAATTGATTGTGTAACCTGGCAAAATTTGTGTCCAGTGATTTTTTTTTTTGTTTTTTATTTCTTTATCTATTATATCTGAGGTAGGTACAAAGTTTTAACAAATAATACGACGCACGATTTATATTCAATTGATTTATCTTAATATATTTATTGACATATTTAATTTTTTCATTTTATTAAAATAATTTTTTAATATTTTATCAAATTTATCGTATAATTATATTAAAAGTCTATTATTTTTGCCATGAATCTTTTTTTTATTTTTTATTATTTATCTTTGGATGTGTTCTCAGTATAATTTATGATATCGTAAATTGATAATTAGGTTGCTGTGTTTAAAATTGATTTTCGTTTGTAAATGATCAGTTGAACCACTTTGGTTCTTTCAAAGACCACATTCTATCTTGAATAAATTTTTCCTCTTAAATTTTTGTTGAGGATCCATCCAACACACTAAAAGACTCACGTAAATCCAATGGTGATTTAATTAAAGATTATGGCTTAACGAAAATTAAGATTAATCGTGCAAAATGAAGCCTCTTATGTGGCAAGCTCGCGCGCGAACACACCAATGGATCGTTATTATCTTTGGGCCCGTCATAAGAGTAACAGGCAGCACGAAGATCGACGTGTTGACGTCAACCACTTAACGGACTAATTTTTCCGTTGACTCGTCGACCTCACTGAGTTTAATTATAATAACAAAAAATAAACCGTAATAGATAATCATAATGATAATATAAATTGAATATATAATTGGTGATTAAATAAACATATAAAGTTCAAATTTCATATTGTAAATGGACGTATTTCATTATTTTTTTTTCTTTCTTATTTTCTCTCGCTTTTGTAATTTTTTTTTTTTTTTTTTTTTTTTTTTTTTCAAATTCTTGACATTTTTTTTGTTTGTCGTTTCGGTTATTTTCGTATTGAGCTTTTACCAGTTTCTTCCTACCGATGTATCTCCATTAGTACGCTAAATCGGAAAAGTTTGCCGCAGTCGTGGCGATGCTGCGGCGAGTGAGAAAAAAAAAAAAAGAAAAAAAAAACAATTCTGAGACTGAGATTACAGTAGAAAGATTGGAGTCAGCGCGCTCACAGTTGTATTCTCTCCACTATTTCTCTACTGTTATTCAGTGTTGGGAATACGAGTATAAACGGAAGAAAAAGGTAAAGTGAGGTAAAAGAGGAAAATAGAGATAAATAGGAATTCACAAGGGAACTCAAAGTGAACAAAATATTTACGCTCTCACATACAACCCAAAGAAACCAACACCAATTATCTATTGTTATACTAAACTTTGATAATTATCATCCAAAGAATTGGGAAAATTCAATCTTTCTCCATAATTATCCATTAAAATTGTCGTAACTATATACACGTACTCACGAATAATTATGTACCGAACTATTTTATAAAGAATTTGTATATGGAATTACGTGAATTTTCAATAACGAGTTACACTTTGTACAATACGTCCAACAAAAATGAAATAATGAAAAAAAAAAAAAAAACAAAAATAAATTGAATAGCTCTCAAGTTAGTATTATTCTTATCGTACTACTTCTCTAGGGACATACAGGTCTTGTGTTGTTGTGAATGCTCATACACAATTTATTTCTGTATATATACAACGTCCCATTTCTATTTTCACAATTCGACATTGCGCCCGAGAATGATATGATATATATAGTATAGGTGTTAAGGGAGGTGAAGCTGATGCCAAAGTCATTTTAAGAAGCACGTGTAAGGGTCAAAGGTCGTATATATACATATATATATGTATATATGTATGTAGAATATGAGTTTGAACGTTCATGGTCGTGTGAAGTGGATGACGGTCTCTAATATTTCGCACGGTTTGCTCTATCCAATGTCACCAACCGACTCGTACTACACCACCTTTTCCTTCTTTCTCTCTCTATCTCCCGATTTCTCTTTTCTTTTTTTTTCCCTCACGCCTTTCAATTTTTTCCTTTTTTTCTTCATTTTTTTCTCTGACTTGGCTCTCGTTGTCGTGGATATGAGAATCGAGTTTGCCGACTCGCGAAGCAATATAAGACGATGGTGCCACCTGCTTCCAAGTGTTATGAGACCTCTCTCAGCCGCGCCTCTATCCACACCTTTACATATGTATTCGTGTGTGTGTGTGTGTGTGTGTGTGTAAGTAAGTAAGGTTAGAGGAGAACGCTACGCGCTATCGTCGAGTACATCCCCGATCACCGCCCTTTCCTCTTATCTAAGCACCTAGGAGCACTCATCCAATGGCACCCGGTTCCTGCAAGTCCCATTACCACCCCTTTAACCGCCACCCCCTTGAGACTGTATGTCGTCGCCTTGGATGAGTATCCGTTCACAGATGGTGTACTTGGCCCTGGCTTTTTGCCTATGACCCTGTTCTTCACGGAACTTGAGCTTCACATACTCCGTGTGTGTGTGTAAGTGCGATTGTAAGACAGAGTGTATTTGTTCAACTAAATTTTCCCTGTAGTGGTAAAGGAATGTCAAGATATGGCGTGGGATATTGTGTGGTGGGGTCTGAGGGGATAGTGAGGATGAAATAGAAAGAGAGAAATAGATGTAAAATAAAGAGTGAAATATATTTTGAGTTGTTTTTTGAGAAACATCTGGAAAATTTTATCTTAATTATTATTATTCATATATATTTGTGTGTGATAATCGAGGGTGGAAACAAAAAAAAAAAGTAAAAGAGAGAAAAAAAAGTATATATATATATATATATATATATATATATATATATATATTTTGTTTATTTCAGTTCAATAATTTTGTCAGCTTACTTTTATTATTGTATATTTAATTTATATATTTTATTTTGTTTGTTTTGTTTGCTTATCTGTATGTTTTTTTTTTTTTTTGAAGAATTTTTTTTTTTTTTTCGCGTCGGGTTTTATTTATAAATTGAAATGTTTCTGAAATTTTATATGAACATATATATAGAAAGTTGTGAAACAACACTAGAAACAAGATGGAAAAATTAATTCATATTCGAAATGATGAAACGATTAGTTATTTCTTTTATTTATCTATAATTTTTTTATGATTTATATATATTTTTGTTACAGGGGTCCCGCGAACATTTTTGGCTAGGCCTTTCCGAGGAGGTTGGTTCGTTTGTTTGGTTTGCAAAAAAAATTAGGATATAGTTTGTAGTAATTTTTTTTATTTTATTTATTATTATTTTTTTTTCTATAATCCACTCTATCTCTCTATCTCTCTATTTCTCTCTCTGTCTACCTCTTTATTACACACTTTTTCTCTTATCTTGCTCTATCAATATAACTAATCCTATTTATTTTTTTGTTTTTTTTTTTGAAACATTAACCTCGCAGTTCACGTAAAAATAAACCGTTTAGACAAAGCCTCAGCCATTTTTCTTAACACATTTATTAATTCTCCGCCAGTAACAATATGAACACAAATATAGACAATATATAAATATTTTTTATATATTAATATAAATATATTCAATGATCAATCAATATTCAATGAAAATTTGCATCATTTTGTTTAATATTATATCAAATTATTTGTGGTTCACAGATCCAACTGACTCAATCTACTCTGATTTAAAATTCATCATGATTTTTTCATGAATACATTTGTGTACTATATATTACTGACAGTATTAAATTCGTACTAATATAATATTTAATAACATTGATCTGTATTTTTTATCATTTTTTTTTTAATTACTTTATATGAAAATAATAATTGTATCAAATATAAATATATTCACTAATATGGATATTTATAAAATGATAATTATTAAACTGAATATATATATATATATATATATATATTTGATTTTCCATGGAAAAATAAAGTGATAATACTGAAGTGAATTTCAATAATGGCTTAATATATCAAATGAATTATATTCATATTGATATAATTTTATCATGGTATTTATGGCCATTGTATATATTTAAATTGCTATTGTGTGCTACATGAATTGGTAGAGAAAATAAAAAAAATAAAAAAAGTGTGTGAAATGACTCGTGTTGAATATTTTGCGCGAGGTATGTAAAATATTTTCTATATTATTACATATATATTGTATTGTTATTTTAATTAATATAGCGATAATTATGGTATATAGCATATAACTATACTTGTAATGTCGTCAAAATATTTAATACAATTCTGACGACCTGTGGTTACACAGTGGTGAATGAAAGGATAGTGCAAATGGGGCTGTCAACCACCCGCAGTGGAGGTCAGAATAATGAACCGTTGCATATTAAACGTCGTCAAATAACCTCGGGCGTCAGTATTAATCGTCGAGTTTGCTTTATGATTCGAGACGTGCAGTTGTGCGCGTTCACTCATCTATCGTTATTCTCCACCGTTTTTCATCATAATTATCATCATCATCATCATCATCATCATCATCATCATCAACAACATCTTTTTCTTATTCTCATTCTTATACAGGACATCAATTTTTTTTTGTTGTTTTAATCTTTTCTTCTTTTAATTTCGTTCATTTATTACAGTGTCAGTATCAATTCACACACAATTCTAATATATCGTGAAATATTTGATAGTAATTTATTATTAAATTTAAATAAAAAATGAGATTAGTTTACATTGGCAAAATGACTTTATGTAAATATTTGATTGGTGAATATTTTTTCATTATTTTTTGTTTTTTTATGATACAAAGAAATTTCATATATTTTTTCATTCCTTTTTTTTTGCATAACTTCTCTCTCCGATATTATCATTAATAATAATAATAATAATAATAATTCAAACTGTTAAAATTTTCGAAATTATCATTTTATTTTTATTGACAATAATAATATAAGATGAAATATTCTATGATGAAATGTGCGGTTTACAATGTAATTCACAAATTTCTGATAGCAATGAAAATTCTGAAATTTTATTGATCAACCATTCGTTGTCTATATGTGTCTCTTACAACTCATTTTATCCAACTTATTTTCAACAATAAAATCCCTTCTTCATCTTCATCTTAATATTATTATTATTTCAAGAAAATCATGTATAATTCACGCGTAGTAGTTAATTATGATAATTTATATGATAAAATTTTTTTATGTTATGAAATGAAAATTTCTATCAATTTTTTTTTTTTTTTTTTTTTTATCCCACTTTATTTTCAATTTTCTTCTCTCCAAGAGACTTGAAATCACTTTCATTTCAATATCTTCACTTCTATTTCAACTTGAATTCAACAATCTCATGCATATCCATGTAGTGAAGAATACCATGACTATCAATTAAAATATATATTCAAATTCAAATATGAATAATTATCTTATATCTTCTATATACAATATTAACATGATAAATAATATAACAATTGAATATAAATTTCAAAAATTGATAATTAATAATAAATATATGATATCGTAAATTTATTTAATACAAAATACAAATATAATTTGAAATAGTACCGCAATACAGTATAATAAATAAACTGTAATTACCACATAATTTATCTTCAATTTTATCTTTTCACCAACGTTAACATTTATTTTTAACTCACTGTCTTATTGTTTTATCTTCATATCATTACAAAAATATCAACGAAGTTTGACCATTTATATTGACCGTTTCTCTTCATTCAACACTTTTACACCAACTATAATACCACCATCTCCATCACCAACCACTCATCTATAACAATATAAAGTCTGCTTTCGTGTTCCACGCGCGAATACGTGATTTCATTTACGATACGAACTTACGATCGCTTCACATCCGCAGCAAATATGCTGTGGTCTCGCTATACCGTCGAAATCTCGTAAGCTCGTTCACTAGTTTATCCACATTCTCTCTCTCTCTCTCTCACAATCAATTGACTATATACACCAGTAAATACCCACTCGATTCACTTCATAGACTCCAAGTATTCGTGTGCGCGTGCTTGCACCCATGAAGTAGGGGAAAAGTGAATTATTCTAACAATCGCTCAACTTCTCACCAATAACACTAAACTCTCAAGCTTCACTATCGTCTATACACATATGCATGTATACGTATATTTTTATGAGCCACTCTCGTGAAATGTACGTGAAAAAAACAAGAAAAAAAAAATGAATAAAATAAAATAAAAGAAACAAAGAAAAAAAAATGTAGAGGCACAGCACGCACTCACACCGCACACTACTCTATTATCTAGTCCCGGAAATGAGAGCGAACGGTAGGAAATAGCATCATAAAATTGAACGCTTCTCTGGGAATAAAAGAGAGAGAGAGAGAGAGAGAGAGAGAGAGAGACGTTGCAGGGAACAATTGTGGAAAAATGCTGCAGGACACATTATACGTATATATACAAATATATAGAGTGAAGAAAGGGAAATAGTGATTTTTTTTTTGTCTTCTTCTTCATAGTACCACTTTCTTTCTCATTCAACCCTTTCTCTATATAAGCAATATTATCCATTATCAAATAAACAGGGATAACAATTTTGTTTTCACGTTGACAATGCAATTCTATATTGACGACGATGGATATTTCATCGTATACTTTTTTTATAGAGCAGTAAAAAATAAAAAAAAATGAAAAAAAAAAAAAAAAAAGAAGCTCGAGCTATAATAATAAAGTATGACGTTGAGCAATACTTTTTTTTTTTCTTTTCTATATTTATCGATTGTGAAAGAGAATGCTGCCCATGTATTGTTTGTTGGTTTTTTTTTTTTTTTTTCTTTTTTTTTCCGTCTTTTTGTTGGAATGAGAATGATTGGCGGTTGAATACTAAAATGATATCTTCATCAAAATGTCGGTTGGACTATATCGAATTGAAGATGTTCAAGTGTACGTAATATAATACTTATATATTTATTTATTTACTATTATATTATTATTATTTTTTTATTATATTATATGCAATATAATACACATATACATATTGAATATAAATTTTTTTATCACTCTATATTGTACGATAATGGATTTGTAAATTAATAAATATTAATGATATTTCTTTTAATAATTGGTGATGAAAAAAGTCATTTTGAATTTCATGATATTTATTCAGTCTATTTGTGACTATTATTGAATAGAAATCATTTACCAAGTGAATATTTTTGGTATATAATAAATTAATCGAATCAAATAATTCAAATGTACAAATAAATGTATAATAACTATGAATTTCTTTCTCTCTCTATATACACAATATATATTGCATCACAATTTTATTACTAGCAGAAATTGCTCAGACATGATCTATTTTCAATTATCATTATTATTATTGTTGTTATTATATTACTGCCTTATCACAAAACTACTTGGTTTTAAGTTTTCGATTCTAATTTTCGAAATGCAATATTTTATTCGCGTCTGATTATTTCAAGAGCTTTTTCTTTTGCCACTTCCTTTATATATATATATATATATATATATATATATTTCTCATTTTATTATTATTATTATTATTATTATTATTACTATTATCATTTTTTTTTATCAGTAGGATTTTTCCATTGTGCGCGGTATGTAAACGGACTTTCAGTTCTATTATCGTTTGAAATTTTACCCCTCTGTTATATGAGCGCTATCCACCCGTATTTCATTCTCCAAGATCCCTTACGTGATATTATTGGGTATAAAGGGAGAGAAGAAAGAAAAGCGAATTGAGGGAGGGCAGACACGGAGTGAAAGTTTTGTTGGATGGAGCTTCCTTGTGGCAACGGATTTTGTGGCCGGTAAATAATCATGACGGGAACTCACCACATTTTATATTTTACAACATGAACGTATCTTTGGTATGAGTGTTGCAGGCGAACGTGATTATGTATATGTATACATATGTATTCATTTACATATGTATATATTCATGTGTAAACTGTAAATATCCCCAGTGATATTTTATTTCATTATTGCTCAATCATCAGAATATTAGATTACGTTAAAATTCATAATTATTTCGTATTGACTTATGATTGAAAGATATTCATGGATTTGAATGAAATATTGAAGAATTTGTTGTTATTCATCACGAAGTAAAATATGAATTTCAAGAAAAAAATCTATTTTTATTCACAATTCACAGCAATTATTTGATGATTTTCGTGAATTAATTGAGATAATTTTAGATTGAAACTATCGATATTTTCAAATATTAATATATATTTTTATAGCAGTGATAAATAACAATGTAGAAAGATATTTTTATCATCAACACTGACATTTGTCATTATTTGATATTAAACTATTATTATTTCAATTATTTTAGATTAAAATAATAATACAGATGATAAAATATTAGTTGTGATTTAAAACATATTATATTTTCAAGTGTCTGTAGAGTAAATTTACATCGGACTATTCGTTATTTTATTCGACTTGTATAGATTGTACAATTGACTGCGAGTCGAGCACAAAACACAATTCGATAACGAGCTTTTATTCATGAATGATGGACACACACGTACACCGGATGGTTCGTATCAGTTTTATTATTTTATGATAGTCCATGATCGCACGCAAAGAGCAGAAGAAAAAAAATTTTATATTTATATATATAAATATATATCTAAATATATATTCAAAGGTGAAATTTTTTCGGGGTCGGGATAAAGAGAACAGAGGAATAGAGGATATAGTGGATGAGAAGAGTGGGATTTTGGGTGTGATTCAAAGTGGTCAAGAGTATGGGATATGGACGCGTTACCACAGTAAATCAATTAGCTTGCATTGTGAATAAATCACCGTTTTACAACTCTGCCGAGCCATTTCATCCGACATTTGTACGAAATTTATTAACGGTACCGCGCGTCCGTTTTTCTATACTGCCGATTGAAAATGACGCGTGCGCCACATCATAGATGATTAACGCGATTCACTATACCTATATCTCACTTCCGACATTTTTTTTTTTCTTCTTTTGTTTCTATTTTTTTTTTTTTTTTTTTTTTTTTCAACATATATATGAATATTGTATATTTATATTGATATATTTGATGGTGTACACAATTAGAGATAGATAATAATTTTCATACACCTAGTATTTATTTATTATTATTATTTTTTCATTGATATATAAATGTCATGACAATAAATATTAATAGGAATTCCAAATCATTTCAAGTAAATCTTTATATTTTCCAGTTCAAACTGAACTCTCACTGCAGTAAACAACAAAATGAAAAAAAAAAAAAAGATTATTTGTGTATTCATTGAAATTTTACATTGAAAAATATATGAACTGATTTTACATTTCATAAATATCGTAAATCGGGAAAACTGACTTTCCAGTATTCGTCAGTTTGTTTGTCTGAGTCCTTGAGAATATTCAGTTTAAGTAAGAAAAAAAATAAAAAAAAAAAATCATGATAAAATACGAATTTTTATGTGCTTTTAGTTTGAGTGGATGAATACGAGGAAATTGTTACATATCATTCAGATTCGACTTTTGATATTGCCAGAACTGAATATTTTTTTCTATTACATATATATGTATATTACATATTTGTTTGAGTTGCCAAAAGAAAAAAAAAAAATATATATATATATATATATATATATTTGTTTGAGTTGAATATACGATTGACATGATGTGTAAAATAGTACGAGATATATCATATACTTGCCAAAAAAATTTATCACTATTCCAGGATACTACAAAATGTTAAAAAGTTGAAAGCTCTTGTTGGGAAAAAAAAAAAATGATAATAATAATAAGTAAAACCTGACAATAAAAAGAATAAAATAAAATAAAAAAATTTAATAATGGAAAGTTGATGAATGGGGTGGGTTATTTTATAAAAAGGATGGTATATGCCGAGGTCAATTAGCGCACGACATGTTACAAAACAATAGTGAAAACTTGGCAATGGCGCAATACGCTTGGGGATGTAGCAAATGTACTCTACAATACCATATGATTGTATATGTATAAGTTCCTTTATCCGTATGTGGAATGGCATCATTTACAGTATAATTGAATTGATGTGGAAAATTCAGTGTGAAAAATCTACAATATATTTCTATTAGTATATTTCGATTCATTAATTTATAACATTATAAGTGAAATATAATAAATAAATAAATTATAGGTGAACATTCGTGAGAAAAATATAGAGATATTTCATTTAAATAATAATGAAGATATATAAATGTCAATATATATTTTTGTAATAATAATGCAAATTGAAATGTCACAATGAAGAAAAGTGTGAAAATATACTTTTATTTCTATTTGTTTTTCAACTATTTATATCAAATATTCACGTGTATGATTTTAATATTTGCAATAAAAATGTAAATATAAATACAAACAGTAATTTTCATTGGAGAATCGATTTATTTTCAAAATTTTTTTTGTAATAATCAGCTACGCACTATTGATCAAGCGGTCATGTTAATATGTGGCTTAGTGAAGTGAACAATAATGTAAATTTTCAATAATTACGGTGATTAATTACTTTCCTGCTCATAAATTTCCTATATTCATGTGAAATAATAATAATAATAATAATAAAATAAATAATAATAATAATTGAAAATGCATTCTTTTGGTGGACGATAAGACAAAACATAAAATATTATTTTTCATCATTTATTATGCAATACACATGCGAATAATTGTAATAAATAATTGAATATAGTCTGTAAATGTAAAAAATAAATTGTCATGACACTCACATTGTGATTTGACTGAAAGTTTGTCACTCTGTTAATATTATTCATGGAGAATTTTGACAGCTACTCATATATTTATATCGTCAATATTCTCATAATTGATTATCAAAAATTTATATAATTCATTCAAATGATACATAAAGCAGTTAGACATTTTTGTATCATCATACACTAAAATCAAAAAACTTCCACATGTTTCACCTCTCGCACTCCTTCTCACCCACATTTTTCTCTATATTATTATATACCCGTATAATACTTTATAGACATATATATATTTGTATATATTACCCCTTTTTCACATTGGCGACTGTGTGTTCTCCATCGAACGATCGATAGTTTATATACAGATCCGCGGATAACACCTGGCCAAATTTGCATTCGAGTCGTAACTTTTCCCGATAACGCTCGAACGATCGGGCGCGACCGAGTTCGAAAATACTGGGTGAAATCAATTTGCCAGGATGTCTCCCGAGGCATAATATATATATATATATGTATACATCATAACCACGCACGCGCGATCGTTATGCATATATAGAATATATAATTCTACCTTTTGTTTTTTTTTTTTTTTTTTTTTCAATTTTTTTTTCTTTTTTTTCCCGTTCATCTTTCGTTTTGCAGTTACATATCTTTTTTTTCAACTCTCCCCATTTTTCCATCCCTCTCTTCCATTCTTACTCTCTCTCCCTTTTTCATACTCTCACCCCACATTGTAGAATCACCATCAGCTCATTTGCATATTTTCCCGCACTACGCCCACTCTCATCGGCAATCGCCGGAAATAACACTGCAGCCATTTAATTTGCACGCGCTCTGCACGATCAGCCAATTTTTTTTTTCTTTTTTCACTGATGACGCTCCTTTCCTCAACACTAAAAAAAAAAAAAAAAAAAAAACGACACGTCTGTGTCTTTTTCGTAATCACCAGATTCTTTCATGGATCGTCGCAACTTCGTTCTCCTTGCAAATAGAATTGTTAAAAAAAAAAAAAAGTAATTGACGTCCCTTCTTTACGTCGTCGTTCGTTGCTTTAATATATATATATATATATATATATACTAAGAGTAATCTTAAACCCGTGGGTCCGCATATCTCAACTACGTCTTTTTCATTTTTTTAAATTTAGAATTTTTTTTTTTCTTTTTTTTTCAAGTTCTCTGACATGTAATATCTCGACATATATATGAAAGATTTTAGAGAGAAGAAAATGAGATCGCGACTAAGAGAGTACGAAAAACTCAGATGAGAGTAAAGTTGATTATCCTAACTATGATTCACACGCACGTGTGCACATTACACATATTCAAACTCATGTGCACACGTAATGTATCTCTCAGATGCACTTGCATAAGCACTTGCGACTCAATCTCTATGCTAATTGCACCGAGTTCATATATAAATACAAAAAAAAAAAAAAAAAAATGAAAAAAATGTGCTTACATTTAATCCGATTCTATTTGTATGTATACATATATTATATACGAAATTGTATGTAAATAGATAGTCATGACGATCACTGTGTGATTGTGCATTGGTGAATAACCGAAAAGACAACAGGAAGATCATCTTACTATTCAAGTTATATATTGAATGTGACCATGATGGAGGGATAGTAATATAGAATAAGACAGAGTGAAAAATAGTGAGTACAAGGAAGTACACTCCATCGCTCAAAGCATTAACTATCGGGTTTCCACTAATCGGCTTTCGTCGTGTCACGACAAAGGAGCCATTGCGCGAGACTCTTGTGCCAATCGCCAGACGATACTCGTGAATCGTTGTGGCCAACTCTATCAATTCCTTATCATCACGTTAACACGATCTCTCACTCAAAGGGAATTGTGAAATATACTTGATATATATATATATATATATATTACATATCTAACTATATGTTGGAACATATCGGTAGTCTACACGCATTGTAGCTTGCGAAAATTCAATTTTCGATTCGAAATTCTGTTTCGGATTCAATATATATTTTATGTCACGACTAATAATTTTCAAAGATAATTCGTTAAAGGTAATATGAAAGCAAAATACTAGGAT
This sequence comes from Dinocampus coccinellae, assembly GCA_963920625.1. Taxonomy (NCBI): domain Eukaryota; kingdom Metazoa; phylum Arthropoda; class Insecta; order Hymenoptera; family Braconidae; genus Dinocampus; species Dinocampus coccinellae. The sequence goes on from OY987184.1 coordinate 12,774,841, forward strand.
TACCAATCGAGTAATCGTAATTGAATATATATATAGTGTGCATATGTGTATATGCTTGTACATGTGTATGTATGTATGTTAGTGTTTGATGATATTATATACATCGATACATAGCTCAATGCGATTCGGAAAATATAATCTAGACAATAAAAAGTAAGAGTACATCACAAATTTTCATCTCCAACATTTCTATATAATAATTGTAATAATAATTAAATAAATAAATAATTAAGAAATAAAAGAAAGTATATAGTATTATTAATTTGGTTATCATACGTTGATGTTGCATGTGATGAAAGCAAAGCTGTTTGTATTATATATGTATAAATGTAGGAAAAATAATTTATTATTATTATTATTATTATTAGTTTATTTTTTTTTTATACATTACCGTCATCGTCCTCGTTTCCGAGGGTTGTTGGTACCAGAGGCCACGGGCATTTTATTAAAGTATTCAAATTACCACGCCCCACACCCATTGGCAATTCGGTTGAGAGTACAATTATTTTCAAAGCGTTATCCAGAAAAAGTCTTCAAGGGTGTCGCTCTACCACTCGACGAGTTTTTTCGTTTCACAACGACGCCCTCTGTGTCTTTTCCATTATCTTTACGTTGTCGCGCGAGGACCGATCGTACACTGACACACACACACACACACACACATATATATATATATATATATATATATACAGAGGCCAATACCCCCCCCCCCCCCCCCCTCTTTTAATTATTATTATTATCGTTATTATTATCATATATTATTTTTTCCGTCCCTACTTCAATCGATCGTGTTTTTAGTCCATTTTATTTTATTCTATTTTCTTTGAATAATAAAATTCTTGGGACAATATCGTCATTCGCCAATTATTCACGAAGAATGATGAGATACAGTCAAAGGACAGTATATATATGCAAAAACAAAAAAAGGAGAAGAGAAAAAAAAAAGGAATGAAAGTGTTTATATATAACTGAGCGACAATATAGAGAAAGTAAATTATGAATTAGAGTGTAACCCTCGTCTCAACCGTATATTTTTCATGAATATACTGAGTATCTTTATATATCCACAAGACTGACCGTGAGTTTTTTGGGTTAATATGCTACGCGCGTGCCATTTTCATTTTATTTCTGTTTCTATCCACGATAATGTAACTATACACAACCAACAATTTTTCATTTTTTTCTTGTTTTATTTTTTTTTGTTTTGTTTTTTTCCCCATCGAGTCTCAAGATGCACTCAACCGTCGGTAAAATAAATGAAAGCTCTTTCTTTTATATGCCAGAACAGTCTTACAAGTCCAATTTCTGAGTTGTAAATATATATGTATATTGTTACACGACACATTGATGATTGTGTTTGTGTTTGTATTTTTCAAGCAGAGATGGAGAGTAGTGTGTCTCGTGGCAGACACGATGAATTATTTAAGTTTCCACAAATCCGGCGACCCTTCTGGATTTTGTCTCTCATTTTTCTTTATCCTTCGTGGAATCCACTCGAATAATATGCCAAGCGGACGAGGAATAACTGAACGAACATATATACATATTTTATATATGTACATACATAATACTTGTACTCATATGTATAAAAAAAATGTAATAACTTGTCAGACTTTCCAACAATATTTTTCGTGAATTTTTACATATAAAAAGTAAATATTGTTATATTGTTAAATTGAATTTATCAATATCATATGATATTAATTGAAAGAATTTTTTGATGAAAATTAAATACGAAAATTCCTGGATTTTCAATTTATTCACATGTAAATATTTGTCTTTTTCCTTTTTTTTTTTTTCCCCTTCAATTTTAAATTACTTGTTGAAGTATATTTGTGAAGTATAGGCGATCTTTAATAATGAAATATGAATGAAATGTGTGGAATTAATAGCGAGTTGATGTTAAAGTAATATATGTCAAAAGAGGTGAGTTTTATTGCAATTATATTAAATTTGACGCGATGGATTTTTCCGTAATTGTGAAAAAAAAAAATATAATAATAATAATAAAATGAAAGTAATAAAATAGTACAGATTATATATTTATATAGCCCTTCAATTAATAATGACGTGAAACTTTTGAAGATTGTGATATAGTTACTCTCTCAATATAACTACTTTTAAGGTGCGTATACATACGAACTTCGAGTTCGTATTTCGTCTTATCGTGAACGTATTTTCTCTCGTTATAAAGGGTCGGCTAATCCCGTTAGTTCAAAAGTTATCCGACGAAAGTAACGACATACGGTAGAGATTGGGTACGGTCTTGCTGCTGTGGCTGTGGTAAGGAGTAGATATATAAAATCACCAGTTCAGATGACAAAAATGGAATAAAAAATGAAAAAAACAAAAAAAGTTTTTGGCAACATGAATATTTAATTGTTTGAGTCCCAAACAGCGCGATCGAGCTGTTTGGATTTTGTGTCGAAAAGTCCCAAGTCTATTGAAACAAGCACTATCGCGCTGTTCAGCATTTTTCGAACGTTTTTCACCAATGACCTCTGAGACTTGAACGGTTAATATTATGTTTATTACATGAGTTAATTGATTATTCCAATTATTCATTTATATTTATTTATAAATTGTCATAATAATCAAATCTAATTACAAGATTTTTTTTTGTTTTTTCATTTGAAATTTCAAATTCATGTAAAGTTCCAAAATTATATTCTGACTATATATCAATCATGATAAATTATTGTACTAATAGAACTTTATTCCAAAAATTTTTCTTTTATTAACAGTAAAAAATCTTTTAGGACAAATATACTTGATATCAGTGCACTCAAATTCATTGCTTGAGTGAGGATGAAAAGAAATGCCGGATCAGATATGTCAAAGACTTCTATTTATTCAATTGATTTGATTTGATTTTCATTCTTCTTTTCTTTCTTTACTACTATTATTATTATTTTTTATTTTCATATATTTATTTTTCTTTCATTCTACATCGTTCTGAGAAGTATTTCTTTGAAATTTCGTAAAACTTTATTTCACAGCACCATGATAAATTTTTAATGAATATCAAGATTGACGTTTTCAATGATGAACGTATATAATCGAGAAAAAAAAAAAAAAAAAAAAAAAAAAAAAGGTGCTACATATAACATTGACGAAAAGGTGAATATACAGACTGTGTGCATCAGAGATAATAAGGAGATAGATGAAAAAAGAATAAAGACGCGGTAGGGGTAAAAGAAAAAAAAACAAACAAAAAAACTACAGATTTTATATTTATATACATATGGATAGACAAGAGAAGAAAAACGAGTCCGAGACGTAAGCTTGATCGTAGTGTGAGCCGCACAAGGGTGTGGGGTTGTTTGAAAGAATACCCACTTTTAATCTGGCAGCTTTCGTCCCGTGTTAGACGGAACCCGAGTGGAATAAAACCAAGTGGCAGGGCAGGAGCGAAAGAGAATCAGAGTGATAGAGATAGATGTGGATGAACGCATGGTCGAGAATTGAACCGAGGGAACGAGCGTGCAGTGCGAGAGAAAGACCAAAGGAAAGAAAAGAAAATAAAAAAAATAATAAAAAAAAAAGAGAAAGGAAAAGAGAAAAAGAGAGAGATAGAGAGAGAGAGAAGGGAGACTATATAGAGAGGAAAATGGTGGCTAGCAGAGGGTGTGAGCGGGAGACCACTTTTTTATCCGGCTGATCCAACGGCGCCTCGCGAAATATATATCTATCCAACCTCCAGCTTCTCTCTTTTATTCTCTTTTTCTTTTCTTTTTTCTTGCTCTTTGTATTATCTCCCCTTCCCTCTATTTTTTTCTTACTTATATATATATATATATCTATTTTTATTTTTCTTTCTTCTTCTCGCTCACTTTGGCTATGTGAATTCTTACTTAACGTTTAAAGAAGGCTCTCTGACGCTCAAAAAGTTCTCTCTCTCTCTCTCTTTTTCTCTCCCCCTGTGGGTGCACAATTGGTATTATATGCCAGGCACGCGTATCTGAAACGTCGACCCGTGTTGTCGACAAGTTTCACCTGGAGAATCGACAAGACCTTAATATATGTATACGCGAATATTGTACGGTATTTGACTTTTATTTTTATTTTTATTTTATTTATTATTTTTTTTTTTTTTCTGTCAACTCTATCTTGTTCCCGTTATTTCTATGAATATGAATGTGAAGGAAGAAAAAAAAAACAAAAAAAAAAAGAAGAAGAAAATATATTTATATTTAATCGTGTAATTGTTCTTTCATTACAAAATCTTGGATACATTTTTTAATACTCGAATATTCCATGTCTTCATTATCATTATTATCATCAACATTATTATAATTATTGTTATTATATATTGTGAATTCAGTTCACCAATTTCATTTGAAATGGGGATAAGAAAAAAAAAAAAAAAAAAAAAGAATCACAGTTAATAAAGTTTGAAGATGCGTTAAAAGTATTATAAGAAACGGAAATATCCACATGAAATTGCCATGGTATGTGATATCACAGTTCTATAATGAAACCCACTCACTTTTCTTCCTTCTCTCATCTTTATTCTTTCATTCTCTATCTTTAGGGGTAGATACTTTACTCTTGGTAAGATACGTGTTCTCAAGTCCGTGACGATTTTTGTAATTACACGCCAGAAGCGAAAATCGGGGGGTTTTTTTTTTTCCAAGAAAAAGATTCAGCTCGCGTTCCTTATCTCCTTTACCCTTTCACCCGTCACCGCCCATTCCAAGTTTTTCTTATTTTATTCTATTTTGTTTTTTTATTTTGTTTTTTATATTCTCCTCATCGTATTTGAACGAGATAATTGAGATGCTGTTATATTCCTGGTGAAATAATCTCTCAGTGTAACGAGAACAATTCAGTATCTGTGTCGTGAAATTTTATTTTTTATTGCAAGTACAGCTTAAGACTTTTTAAAACTCACGTGTCACAAATGTCGTTCAATAGTCGAGGTTATATAATACATTAAACGGAAATTCCAATTGTAATTCTCACGTCTGTTTCATTGCTTCTATTCCAGAAATAGGATACGGTTTTTCTTTTTCTTTTTTTCCTTTTTTTTTTTTCCTCTTTTTTTCTTTTCTTTCCTCTCTTTTCCAACCGGCAATATCCGCGTTTTACATATTATTTTTACCACGATAATCTTGTATGAAAATACGTCACTGACCATTATTTATACATGTATATAGTATATATACATTTGTTTTAGAAACACATATATACACATGTATATGTTGGCTTGTACGTATTTTTTTTATCAGCTGTATATAGTAAGCGAAAGGACCCTAGTCGTGGCTCCAACAAAGTGTAAAACCACACGTGAATGAGAGAAAAGAATGGGTTTTAGGTTGTACAGTTGTATGTATAGTGTAATGCTTGTTCATTTCTATACACACATATATATATGAGTGTGGGTATGTGTGTATAGAACTTTTCTCATTCGTGGATACAATGAAAATTTAAAATGTATCCCAACCTCGACGTATGTTCAACCAGAAAAACATAACGAGATTAAATTATACGTGCGCGGGCAAATGCGTGCGTAAATTTAAGCGGCGAGAAAAAGAAATAAAAATAAAACCAAAGAAAAATTCTGTATGCGCACACGTATGTGTCTGACTGAACGTAAAATTATCACTCACTTGAAAAAATTCGTTTATAAAAAATAGTATTGAAATTATTTTAACGCAAAAATGTAAATAAAAAAAAAACGAATCGCTATATCATCAAAATTATTTCACGTCAAAAGGAGGACATTATCAATATTCATTTTTTACGATATTATCAAAATTATATTAATTTTTTACATAACATATACGAGTGTGTTTGTGTCGTTGGGAATATGGAAATTTTTTCCAAGTATATAAATTGAAATAAATTCAGTAATCAATAATTCACACGAGAATGTGGTGTAATTCAAATGTATCCTGTAAACGATATTTCTCGTAGTGTCACCATAATGGAGCTTGAGTTGAAAAATATCCGTCTGATATATTCCCATGTGTATATATTTTTAATGCAATAAGAACGTAGATAAAGAGATAGTGAAAGAGAAGTGGAGCGGAAGACAAATTTTCATTTTAAATGAAAGAAATGGTGTGCCCCAAGTCACCGGGTGTAATAAATATTTTCACAGTAGAAAGTACAACCATCAGGTGGGATGTCTTGTGAGACACGAAGCTGACGCTCACCGTCTATTTTTACACGAGAGAGAAAAAGAGAAAGAGAGAAAGAGAGAAAGAAAAAGCTCTTTCCACTTTTGGCGCATAAGACTGTAATCAGTGAATATATTAGTCCGGGAAATGGTGAAAATGCGAGAGAAGGTTCTGCCATAGAGAAACGACGCTCCAAAGAAGAATTTCAAGATAGAGAATAACGTGAAATTGGCTTAGGTACAGTGGTGGGGAAATGGAATGACGAGTGAGGTACGGGATTCAACTTTATGGTTAAATCGCGCGATGAGAAGGGTATGGTGGAAAATACCAAGAAAGCACAGTAGCGTAGAGAAGTAGTAGTGTTGCATGAGAAATATAGCAGGGATTTTTGGTATGAACTCCGAATTATACGTCAGACAAATTCTCACCCATGAAAACTAAACTTTCCTTGAAGCTTTTCACCTGAATATATAATATTATATACTACACATACACACACACACACACACACACATATATATATATCCTGATTTATGTACACCACTTATAAGTGTAGAACATAATTTTAACTACATTTATAACTCTCCTTTTTTTTTTCCTGTCCACCAATTCATTCACTTTCTTATACCATTTTCAAGTGTACCACTATTATATCTACCATCTTCACTCATATGTAATTTTTCACAAATTTTAAATTTTTTTTCACGACTGAATTAACCTCAGTTAGGAGTATAAAAGTAAAAAAGAAAGTGGAATGAAAAAAAAAAAAAAAAACCGAACCAAAGATGATGGAAAATACCCCGTTTTCCCTTCAAATTCTTTATGATGTAATTCGCATACATACAATTTAACGTTCAAATACATTCACGAGAGAGAAAGAGAAAAAAAAAAAAAATTAATTAATTAAATAATCTCAACACCGATGTGTACCAGGCTATACTCACGTTGAATTTATTTGTAGGTTAAGTTCTATTTGTGCGGTATATTTTACCTTTACCGAAAAAAACATTTAAACAAAATGAAAAAAAAAAAAAAAAAAAATTCTATTGTACGCACGTATATTGCAAATTTCGATGTGAAAATTGCATGATGATTAATGTGAATTTTTTTTTTTTTCATCATTTTTACTTCAGAATTCGTTAAATTGTGATATACCGATGAAGAATATAGGATGAATAAAAAAATAAAAAACCAAAAAAAGAAATATATTCATGAGAATTGTATGTGGTAATCGGATTGTGGCTCACAATGGATTTGATCAATATATACATCAAATCAATTTGTACATAAAATAATTCATTCATTCCTGTCATTGAAATATCCTTTTCTTCAACTATATATATTCCACTATCTTTTACTCCATCTCTCGTCTTTTATCTCACACTCATCTACTCTTTTCGCTATTTTTTCCGCTCTATATATATCGATATTATTGCATTCATATATCATGTGCTAAATCATGATGTACTACTGTTTCCTTTCTGTGAATTGTATTGAACTTGCATCCCCCCAGTGTAATTGGTCGGATGATATCAACTCGGTTTAATCAGTCTCTTGGGATTGCAATCTCTTTTCTACTAACGCACCGTTGTCATTCGTTTTTCATTTCTTTCTTTTTTTTTTTTTTTTTCGTAACAATCGCTGTACGATGATGATGATAGTAGTGGTAGTTTCGACCCGCGTGTATTTTAATCAAGAGGATATGTATTTGACAGGTGAACTATTACTGATGGTAAAGAGGAGGAAGGCAAAGGGGGGAAAGAAAAGGAATGAAAAGAATGACAATATATGTATAGTGAGTCGTGAGGGATAATGATAAAAAAAAAAAAAAAGAAGAGAAGAAAAAAAAATAAAAAATAAAAAAAGGGAGCGATACAGAGCATTAGATGGATATTCATTAGGTGTCACTTTCTCTTGAAACTCACGAGTGAGAGAATACAGAACAGGATTGTAGACACGAAAAGACGGATATCTGTATGAGAGAATGAAAGAAATAAAATAAATGATAGGAAAAAAAATTAAATGATAATAATAATAAATAAATAAAATTGAGCTGCGAAGATGGTGGTAATATCTTTCGGATAATCCTTTGCCCAAGGGATTTGGGTCAGGAATCTTTAATCTGTGCATAAAAAAAATAGAAAAAAAAAGAAAAGAAAAGAAAAAACAGAGTGGGGAAAAGAAAAATATGAAGTAGACGAGAAAAATATATAACATATTGTGAATGAGATGATGGTTGAAGAGAAATAGAAATTGCTGTGAGGAAACAGGAATATCGAAGTTCAATAAGAAGATATGATATCTCATGTAACACATATGTGCTGTCGTTGCTATTGCAGTAGAGTGATGTCTGAAATATATGCGACTTGCTTCACTGATTTGACGTAGGATATATATGTGAATGTAGACTCAACTTGCGTCGTGCCATGCTCGACGGCACATTGAGACTCAAAACTTTATTTCCATACCATCGCATGCAACAAACGCTTACATGATATCCTACAAGAACGAAAAATCCTTGTTGGTACATCATGAATACACACACACACACACAAAATAAAAAAACGTCAGCAGATTTTTTTTTTTTTTTTTTTTATATAAATTGCTGATTGCATTATTCACATCATAAGCTGATTTTATTTTTTACTTTTATTATAAAATTTTTATTGTTGATTCTCGTTTTTTTTTTTTTTTTTTTTCGGTTATTTGACATTATTTGTTGATGTAAAATCTTTTTGATGAAACGAAACATCGAAATTAAATATATTTCTTAACTCATAATAATGTGTGAGGTTCAGTCTATCAGTAATATCATTGAATAGTTATTGTTTGGTATGATTATTCATATTTTTTTTTTTTTCTTTTTTTTTTTCTTTCAGCAGTTCTACGTCTTGTTTGATATCTCTTTTAATTAGATCACCATTTTTTTTGTCTATATTCAATCACATTCACTTTATCTTTTTCTCTTTACAATTGTATCTATCTATATATGTCCAAAGCCTCTCGATGTACAACAGTATTTATTTATGAATATCTCATAAAATAGTTGTACAATACAGCCAAATTGTTTGAACACTTTCAACGCTTTTATTCGTTCAATTACATATATCCAACACGCTTTATTTATTATTCACTTTTATACGTTGTTATGTATTCACATTCATACTCATTCACATGTATACACATACGCTTGAAATGAAAATGAAAAACAAACAAAAAATTGATAATAATAATAATAATGATAATCATAATAAATAAATAAATAAATGAATAACAATAACACACATCTGTTTTTGAAAATGCAATATTTCCTTTTTTTTTTTATGTTTTGAGTTTGTTTTTGTTTCCATCAATAATTTTGATTATTTGAATATTCTTATAGATTGTAAAATTTACTCTAAAATGATTTATTATATGTATTTTGAATGAAATAAGTCAGATAATTCAGAATACTTCATTGATGAAGTGTGACAAAATTTAAGAGATAATAAAAATTTTAAAATAGTATTGATGATTAGATATTTTTCATTTTATTCAAAGTCTACGATCAAACGAATTGAAGAGTTAATTAGTTCCCAATGTATCTACTTGTAAAAATAGTTTCCGGTGTTATATTGAAAATTATTGGCAGAAAAAGACACAAGCATATATATATAGATAGATATGAAAGATTGGATGGAGAAAAAAAAAAAAAAAAAAAGACAAATTCGAGTGTGTAGGAGGTCTTTATTTTACGGTAAATTATTTGACGATAACCGTGACTATGTTGATAAAATGACCACAGTGACCACGAAACATCGCACCTGCCGGACATCGCTTTTCCAAATCTATCGCGCGATTTACAATCAATGACATAAACTACAATCCCATGATGGTTGTATGTATATGGTAGGATTGGAATGAAAGAGGTGAGTCACTGCGGCTATTTTATTTATTTATTACAGATACAGAACGTTTGCAATTTATAAATATGTATATATATTTCATGTATAACAGATTAATATTGTACTGCCAGTGACATACAATGGATAAATCCAACTATTATGTATCTGAAAAATAGTTTTTTATTGACTCATTTTATTATATTTTTTTCCATAACAAAAAAAAATTGTATATTATTATTATTATTTTATTCTTTTTTTTTCATCACATTTTATTTGTCTGTTCATTTATTAATTATTATTTTATTATTTATTTATTCTTTTTTTTTTTTTTTTTTTTTCGTTTTAAAGAAATATTTTTACCGTGGCGTATTCGAACTCATTTATTTCGCTTTGTTCTCGGGTTCTAGTACTCGGGGCTGACCTAACACGACCATAACTACTGTCGACACACTTTAGCGACATATTATAAATTAAAATTCGATTATACTTACGCTATTCATTATATGTAATATCAGAATAAGAAAAAAAAAAATTAAAATAAACATCAACAAAAATTCATAAAATATGAAACAGAAAAAAATAATAATAACAAAAACAATGAAAAAAAAAATAATAAATGGAAAAATAAAAAATAAAAAATAAATAAATTATTTCAAACCTATCACGTTATCATTAACGTATACTCACGGTACATGGAAATATTTTTTTTTTCTTTTTTTTTTTTCTCCCGTACACATTATTTTTTTTTTCTCTTCATTTTTTCAATATAAAAGTCACACGCATAGCCTACAAGAAATAAGTTTCATGACGTACACACATATATACTCACTCGTCACCTCTCACTTTCTACCCCTCGGACGATCGTTTATCCACTTACGTCTGCGACTCGATTACACCTTCCTCTACTCACTCTCCATCCTTACCCTCTTTATTCTTTTATCATTATAATTATAATTATTATTGTCATTATTTTTCTCTTTACTCGTTTCACCTCCCTCTCTGAACGAAGTAAAAGGCGAGCATATATGTGTACGCGCAAGGGGTGAATATTGTTCGTCAGGGAGCGATGGCCACTACAAGCGTCCACTTGCCACGCGGATCGATTGTTCACGTGGGATCGGACGTGCTGCCGTCGTTTTATCGCGTCATGTCGAGTGAGGGATGTAGGGAAGGGAAGAAAGAGAAGGAGAAAGAGGCGGGGGAGAGTACTGTGTGTCGCGAAAATGTCGAGCGGGACGACCAAAGCTCATCGATCAAGCTCTCTGCCACGACTGTTCAGTGCTCACCGACTTGTCGTTTACTTCTTCTCTTTTTACCTCTTTTTCACTCTCTATCTTTCTCTCTCTCTCTCTCTATCTTTTCCATTTACCCTTGATATCTCTTTTTTTTACTTCCTTTGCCCATGTCACTCGTGTATTTTATAGACTTGAGGTAATTTAGTTGGCATCATAGCAGTAACTGTTGCTGTTGAAAATATATATATATCCATTGAACGCTACCAAGTTGATGTACATTATTTTTCAAAGCGAGGCCGATGCCTGCGCATTCAACTTTCTTCCCACTTTTTGTTTGTTTGTATTTTTGTCTTTTTCACTCACGCTTTCTCTGTCTATTCTTTGTATAGACATTGGTGGTTGTTGTGGTGGTGGTCGTTATTTTCTCTATGATTTTGTTGTGTGAGAATAAGTTGGGTAGAGGTATACAGTGAGGAAGTGGAGGAGTTTGAGTGTATGTCGGAACGGAAAACGCGATCGCCAAGCGTTGCTCGCTTATCGCTTATCGCGATTATACAGTAGAGTATTATTGTCGTAGTGAAATTACAGGCAATTCCTGCCTACTATATACTCTGATGTTTTATCGGATGAAAATATATATATGTAACTTATGTGAGTTTATTAGACATTTAGCGCTTTGTCCATTAGATCATCGTGTTTTCTTTATTACCCTCAACTATATACAAAAAGACATCATTAAATGTGAAATCATTCAGGTATACATTAGAGTGTATTACGTATATAAATATATATTTTATTTTTCTATTCGTCATATAATCAACGTCAATCTATATATATATAAGCGATTTACCACTCACTGACTCATGTTCGAACCGGCGAAACTACAATTCCTATCGAATTGAAATTTGGCATAGAGATTGCTCATATAAAGTAGACGCTCACTAAGAACGGATTTTGTGAAACTCTTACAGGAAATTTTTTTTTTTTTCGAAAATTCGTTATGACCGGAAATAAAGTGGCAACCGTTGCCAGGGGGAAACAATCACCACAGCAACCGTTGCTGAGGAAACTATTACCATGGCAACCGTTGCAGGAGACAACAATCACCATAGCAACCATTGCTACAATTTTCACCGGAAAATATATTGGAGAAAATGAATTTATTCCGAGAATACCCTTGATTCCATCAGACTATCATTTCGAATTTGCACGACTACAATTCCCGGTCAGAGTTTGCTTTGTGATGACTATCAATGAAGCCCAAGGGCAGAGTTTGAAAACAGCCGGAGTGGATTTGAGAAGTGACTGTTTTTCCCATGGTCAATTTTAAGTAGCATGCTCAAGAGTGAGTTCACCTGACGGTCTGGTCATTCTTCAACCCGAAAAAAGAACAAAAAATGTTGTTTATAAAGAAATTATTAGTATGTAATCATATTATTCCATTTAATTTCATGGATATTAAATATTCATTGTATATTATCGTATCAAATTGAATGTGTTAGTGATTTTTCTTTAGTAAGTTATTCATGGTTTAAGCCTACTGGGGACCCGCCATGTAAAATAATGGAAACGCATGCCACTACACAGTACCTCATGGGTGATGTGGAAATCTGTGTAACGACAGATTCTCTTACTCACTGACTCATTTACTAATCATTTATTAATCATAGTGATGAATTATCATACCTATATACTCGAAATTTGCCTACCAATATGAATACAATAGTTCATGATTCAATTCCATCTTACGTCCAGCGAAGCGGGCGGGTATCAGCTAGTATTATTTATATATTTAAAGTATTAATTTGTGATTTTTCAACTATATAGTTGATATTTTCAAATGAATTTTCATATTATACAGTTAAAGGGGATAGATATATTTTACTTTTTACTCTTTTCACCTTTCTTCTTATTCCCACCATCTATTTCAATACGTGAATATCCAACTTTTCTGTAATCTTGTGCCACTCTGATTCGGGCTTTTATGACTTTTCATTGCTGAAAGAGAAAAAAAAAGAGAGAGAGAGAGGATGGTGGCAAAGGTCGCGAAGTAAAGAAGAAACATCGGGCTACCACGATAAAACTTCTCAGGCGCATATTCTCCAGTTTATACTGAAACGTATTCTGTATTCCACTCGAGAATATCGTGAGATTTTTTTTTTTATTTTTTCTTTCTCTCTCTCTGAATTTCTCTATCATTGAACTATATCCTTTTATTCTCTCCTTTTTTTTTCTCGTTTTTCTATTTTTAGTTCACTCTTTTGAACAAGTTATTAATATTATTATTTTTTTGTTTTTTTTTCCTTCTGATTATCAACTTGAATTAATTTTTTTTCAAATTAATGTTTTGAAATGAATATTCGTATATATATTGAATTGAATTATTCATTTTATATTATTGTTTTTTTTTTTTTTTATAAATGTGAATTTTCAGGTATACAAAAATGCGACAAATTGTTGAATGAGTGAGTGGTGAAGAGAATTAACGGCTTAACAGTGTTCTCATTATTCTTCCAGCTCACTCTGATATGATGTTTTTACTGTATGAAAAACTCACCAAATCCTTACTGATCTCTTAAGTCCTCTCAGGAATGACAAAAAAAAAATAAAAAAAATAAAAAAAAAGAAACAGGAGACACTGAGAGAGGGAAAAAAAAAAAATAAATAAAAAATAATATGTTAAATAACAATATAAATAGTAGAATATACATAAACAATATTTTGTTTTGTATTGTTTTTTTTTCCTTTTCGTTTCTGTTCTTTTGTTTTCATCAGTTGATGTAGTATATTTATATGATAATTCAGAGTGAGAATTCATTTTCATATTTCAATCAGAATTAAATTAATTTACTGAGATTGATAGAAAATATATTGTCGTCACATAAATATAAATTAGTAAATTACAAAAATAACACAATGATATTTTTTGCAATGTGAAAGTATAATGATTCACGTCATAAAAATGTTTCGATCAATACAACAAATAACATATAATTTATTTGGAGTAACTGTAAATAGTTTTACGTCCACAATAAATGAATTCAATTATTCAATATGTCAAGATCCCTATATACATAAGCAAATATAATATAAAATTTTATATCACGATACATTTACATTCATTCATCAATTTTATATTGTAAATTGATTTGTATTATCATGAAGGATTCCAATTCACTGATGATAAGAATGTAATTGCCTGATTAAATTCAATTAATATACACTTTCTCTGTATTTGTGTCAATTTATTACCTCTATTTTCACCCCTATGTGGATACCTATGTGTATATATATATATATATTTTACCGTCACTATATGAGTTTGAGTAGCAAATAAGTACCCTTAACATCTTGTCTAGTCGTCTCGTCATCTCCATCGAGACACCCTTTGGTTTTCACTCTCATTTTTGTTTTATCTCTCTTTTACTGGTATACAAATGTATGATGATCGTTAGCCGCTGTGAAACGACGCAACTCGTGTGTCATCCACTATACCTTGTCTCATCACTGAGGTATAATATATTTTTTCTTCCTTTTTTTTTTTTTTTTTTTTTTTTTTTTTTCATCCTCATTTCAACACGCTTCTGCCTCACTTCATTTCTGTTATTAGTATAGTTCCCTCTTTGCCTCACCGAACTCACTGAGCTCGTGCCTTCGAGCGCTGTAACACTCGAGAGTCTCGCGTTCGTCATTATATTTTTATTTATTCACTTTTTTTCCCTTATTTTCTTTTCATTATTATTCTTATGTCTATATATATTTTGTTATTTTTCTGTTCAACCTGTACATCAGTTACTTGTTTATATTTAATTTTTGTTCGTATGTCATCGTTCTGTAAATTTATATGAAATATCGATATCACGAATGTAAATATGTATGAAAAATATGTTTCATACATTTATATAAATTTTATAAATATCGAAAATAAATGCTACTCATGATAATTCCAATTAAAAATATAAATTTCATATGGAACAATAATTAATTGAATTATTAATATAACTAAATCTAAAATTATATAATAATTTTTAAGGAGTTTTTTTTCTTTTCATCCTCACGTTATAATTTGATATCGTAACTTCTTTTCCAAAATCACTATCTTATCATTAAAATTTTTTTTTTTCTTACATCTACTATCATGTCCACTTATGTGCGTGTGTAATTGCCTTCCACTCATGTCATGACAACTTTAGAGTAGTTGCTAAAGTTACGATATATGAAATAAACATGTACAATATATAAATATATAGATATATGAATATAGTATATATAGTGTAGTACAATCCAGAATGGCGTTGGACCAAGCCCTGCCGCTGTCTCGCCTTTCCTGTGTCCCTGGAGATATCCCATAACTATTACCTTTGGACACTATAATACCTTATACGTTGTTCAACGTAGTGACGTGGACGAGAGGTTACGGCACTCTCGGGAGTCCAGTTAATACGTCTTCCATGAGAGGGAAAACAAACTCACTCTTATACACTCAACTATGTATTATAGCTACTGTATCTCCATACATATATATATATATATATATATATGTGTGTGTAACCTCAACCAAAACAAAAAAAAAATAATAATATCTATTTTTATTTGGGCACCATATATAAATATATATATTTATCCACATTCCTTTTTTTTTATTATATACATTCTTTTATTATAACATCCGCACACTATATATTCTTTATCCACGTACGTATATGACGAAAAATTACCCCTCACGTACTGCTGATTTCATAATTTCGGCATCTTGCCAAGGAACTACGTACGTGATATCACTGAGGCTGAAATTGAGATTGACCTGAATATACATCATCATAAATTTTCTGATGTCTTCGCTGCCATTTTTTATTTTTTCACTTATATATATGTATTGTTACGTATCACGCGCATTTTGTTGCTTTTTTCTTTTACTGTCACAGTTGACGTATATAATTTTTACACACAAAAAAATTTATTCTTAGATAAAAAAAAATTTTTTTTTTTTTTCAAGTTGATGATTCATTTGGTCCAAAACTTCACAAATACACAAGATATTTTTTCCTCATTGAGTATTGAAATTATCATGATTTTCATAATTGATAATATATAATTTTCACAATATAATGGGATGATATATCTATATAGTTATAACTGTATTTGATGTGAATTTTACTGCAAAAATTCATTAGGATTTAAATAAAATTAAGAAACATATAGTCTTTGTCAAACATAAATTTTTTTTTTACTCACTCTCTTATCATATCTACATATATTTATACTTTATGTAGTCCACCGAAGCTGAATCGATATCCGTACAAACAAACATAACAATACACAGTTGAACCAATATCGATTTATCGTTGTTTTTCATATATACGAGAGTGGAAAATACATATGGACAGAGTGGTGTTGCTTCCGGTGCACTCCACTGCGATAAAAACAGATGGTAATTAATGTGAACATTTAACGTGAAACGTAGGAGTGGGATAGAATAAAATCACCCTACCAACAATCCACCCTTTTGCAACAGTCTCTATTTTACTGAATCCCCCTTTCTATCCCATTAAATTCAACCCATTATCCCCTCTTCTCCTCAATCCTCTACTCGCTTTCCTTTTTCTCTCTCTCTCTTGCTCTCTTTTTCACCTACCCACCATCCCCCAACTCACTCATACTCATTACCACTCTACTACATCTTCTATACCTATATCTTTACATACCAACAACCATTTATATACATATATAAACACATTATATATGAGAGAGTAATACTCGATGCAGTAGGATGATTAACACTAGTAATATATGTCTACTTGGTATTTCAACCGTTATTGTTGATGCATCATAAGAGAATAACCGGATTAGGTTAGAGTCCGTATTGTATATATGAGATTTTGTGGTATATTACAAAACCATCAGCTATGACAGATAGATAGATGGATGGATGGATGGATGTATGGTATGATGTGGTGGCAACGAAGTGGATACGAATATAGAGTGTTGGAGTGTATTGCAACGTTAACTGCACAATACAAATTGTCTGACGTGTGTGTTCAATGTAGAAAATACAATGATGAAAATTGAATGTAAGAGAGAGGTAGAGAGAGAGGGAGAGACACTCGAAGAAGTGTTGCCATAGAATAGTGACCTCGAATATCAGTACAGTGTACTACTTGCGCAGTGCATCGTTGTACCCTTGGCCAGATGGTCAAGATTCATCTACATATATATATATATGTGTGTGTGTGTGTGTGTGATTATATAGATGTAGAACTTGGGACTGTTGTCTCTAGAGAATGCCAAATGGCATTTCTGAATCCTATTGGTTGGTGTTGCAGTAATTCTGTGAAACGTGTGATATCGTGGCGACAGTCGAGAACAGAATAGTTCGTGGTAGAACATCGAAGAGAGACATTTCTATTGTACGATATTTCCTACATATATATATATATATATACATAGATGTAATATGTATATATGTACATGGCCAATGTGAAATTGTGGTACATTCTTGCTGTCAGATGCCAAATTGATGTGTGAACGTGATTGTTCATGTCGAATTACAATGTGCAAGTCTATGTTTATTTTCAATGGAATAAATGATTTACGAAATTCATATTAAATAATCATAATTTATGTATAATGATATTATTTGTAATTCATTTTATATATTTACATAGGAAAGGACAGAATTATGAAGAGAGAATAATTGTGTTTGATGGTATATGCATGTTAAAGAAACATTCATTTTTATAAAGTCATAAAGCTAGTGAGAATTATTCGGTGTGATGCCCTCAAGTGACTTGCTCACTATTCGTTTACTTTAACGCCGTCTTTGCTTTACGCTATTTCGACGTACTTTTATTTTTGCCCTCTAACCATCGTTGTATTTTTTATTTTTTCTCTTTTCTCCTCATCCATCTTTATTATTTTGTATTTTTTCATTGTCTATATTTTTTATTATATTTTCATAAACGGGAGGACAATGTAAACATACAGTGAGTCAGTGTCATCGTATCTGACAGAGTATTAAAATTCACGAATTTCAGAAATTTGCATATTCATCATACATACGTGTGAATAGTGAATATTCAATAGATTTGAATGATGCTGAAATCTATATACACATATGTTTATACTGTATGTATATATGTATACGTATACGTATATGTATATATAACTTTATGATCGAATGGATTCAAGCATGGCTTATGAGTTAGTAAGAGATGACTGGGCTAGAACTAAACCACATTGAGTTTGTAATATGAACATGACTATGAGATAGAATAAGGTGATTAACTGCAGGTAAATTAGGACTCGATTGTGTTTCGTACGCTTTGACTGAAGTATATGAGCGATTGATGAATGTCTTGCACTTCAGTAGTTACGAGATTCGAAATTAAATGATTATACATATTATATATTATATTAAACAGTCGTCACGTATATATACATAACTGCATCATTATTCATCTCAAATTCAATGTGTATTTCATAATTCACGTGCTATTCCACGTGTATACTGTGGTGTTCTTTACGAAAATATCTTTATTGATACCCGACCTCACGATATTTCTTTACGCGAAATAATCGACCTCTTTAAACAATTAGACTCAGCCTTCTAGGATTTATCATAGGCGGGGTGAATCGTACACAAATAATAACACAATAAAATTCTTTATATTTTCATTTATTACTTTCGCAGTTATCCTGCTTATAAATTTTATTCACCATAAATTATTGCTGTTATCCAGCGGCAATGTACATGAAAGTGAACTGAATACTTTTACAAAATCTACGTATGACATATTTCACTGAGCATACTTTTATCTGATTTTATTTCTTCCTGTGACTTAATTCTTTTGTCCCGTGATGTTAATCATCCCGTGATTCTACTATTCGTGATTCTATTTAACTGTGACTTTATCTACTTGTGACTCTATTTACCCAGGATTCAAAACAATATTATCCAGACGCTTGCTGACTCGGCGTTAGTTCCTGACAACAGCAACCTTAACACCCAAAGGTGAAGCGCGTTTGAGTCCACCGAAGAAACGCACCCTGAGTCTCCCTACACAAACCTCAACTCTGAGAAGGACAGAGTGCACTGGGTGTCTCTGGATATCTAATACGTAAGACCAGTACACCAACCTCCATCTTGAAAAGAGCAGAGAGCACGCTGTGTCTTGATAATCAACGTTTTTGCTCTAATAACATCAACCTTCTCCCAAGTCAGGAGAAACGCACGCTGAAACTAGCGGGGAGGTCGAAGTTCCCAATCCTACACCAACCAATGTCTGCAAGGGACAAAGCGCGCCGGATTTTCCTCTTCCTCTATTCCTCCAGATAGGCCACTGATTATCTTTATATAGGCCTCTTGCACCAACATCGAACAAAAGAAGAGCAGAGCGCACAAATAACGAACAAGATGTGAAGAGATCCCTTTTATGATAAATTGAAGAAATATAAATAATCGACAGACTCGCTTCAGTGAGTTGGATGTGGTGTACCAACTCGGGATTCTGACTGATTTTTCCTCGCTGGGTCCTCCCACTATATGTGCGGCGCTCCCCACTCTTGTTCCCTGCAAGTATGCCTACGATGGCCCACGTAGGCATCCTTTCCCTTACCGATGTTTCTCTCGTGGCATTTCCCTTACTCGTGTAATGCCTCGAGTCTTTTATTTTTATTTTTCAAATATGAAATATATATTTTATTTATATACATTTTCTCTTTTCCGTATGGGTTAGTGACCGTTCGTCACAATACCGTGGAATATATATATTTTAATATTTACACATTTATGGTAAAATGAAGGATTTTTTTTTTTTTTTTTTTTTTTAAATGTATTTTCATAGCGCGGATATTATTTAATAATAAATAGATGAATTTTAGTATAATATTTTTTTTTTATAGTTATAAAAATTTTCTTATTATCAATTCAAATTCACGACGACGACGACGACGACGACGACGATGATGATGATGTTGATGATTGTATCTTTTCTTTCATCATCATCATCAAACGCGTATACACACATAAAAATATATATAAAGAAATATAAAATGTATGTGTAACGAGAGGTCAAAGTCGATACTGAGCATGCAATGTTAGCATTGCAGTATGAAAATGGTAAGTCGTAAGGTGCATATGGGGTATACATCTTTCTCTTATCGTATATAACCTGTCACACGTATACATACACATATATGAGTTTTTATTGTTCTATATACTCGTCTCATTTTATTGACAGAGCAATTTGCTCTATGGAAAAACTGATAGGCGTTTCTCATTGTTCACTGAACAAAACCTATAGCCTTTAGTCGTTAGTTCACTAGTGAAATATAATTTCGTATTATTTTCTTTTATGCTTTATACTGCCATGTGTTAAAGTACATCTATATATATAGCATTTTTATTGAATATATTTCATGTATAAACATTCGGGTGATCATTCCATTGTAGAATTTGTTCTTTCTGTTAGATATTCTTATTAAATTTCTATCAATTAAAATCACACGTCTGTTTATATATTCGTCATCTCAATTGCAATTAATATCGTGATTATGAAAAATTAATTGGACTTTTTTTTTTTCAATATTTTATCGAGAAATATGAAATGATTTTTTAATATTTATTCAAGATACAATGTAAATTAAATTGAATTAAACTTTTCATCATGTTCTCAATTATTTTCTTCTCCTCTAAATCACGATTATTTCACTATTTATTATCAACACAATACAAAAATTATATTCAAATAAGATCAATATTATTACTAACATGTATATTTAATGAATATCTATATGAATATTGGAAAATTTTCATAGCGATATGAAATTTAAAAATCTATTAAACGATCCTATCTATAAATTTGTATTGAATGTTGAAAATATATTATTTTATTGGAATTTCATCAAACTAAAGAGATACTCATGTATATATATATATATATATATATATATATATCGTTATATGAATTCAATTGCATCAGTTGATGTAAAGTAACTGGTCAGTTTGAAACTGGAACGTGGTTACTTAAAATGGATAAGATCCCTCAATCTATTTTCTCCAGTTACTTTTATTCATATCTTGCTTTTACTCATGAAAAAATACATTACCTTGCAAAACTGCGGCTGGTTATACGTCAAGCCAAGGTGCACACTCTCACACAGAGTTAGGTATATGGGATTATATATTGATAAGTAAAAATGAATGGATAAAATAAAAAAAATAAAAAAAGAAATAGGTAGAACACACTGGGGTGGTCAGATCATGTACGGGGCTAGGGCATGCAGCGATGGATTACATACATCCTGCAGAATATTGGAGTATATATATTTTTGCACTCGACATTACGTCTTTCAAATAGCTACTGCTTATACTATATACACACGACTATATAGTATGGTGGTTCATAAATCTGCTGAGTTACTTGCGCGCGGGCGTACGTTACGAAAGCTGAGAACATTCGACCACCCGAGAAATGGGAAATTAAATCTCTATGGGAACGAGTTCGTCTGGAAAATCGACGGACATATTGTAAGAAAAGAGAAAAAAAACAAAAAAACGAGATATTGCATCGCGAAAAATGGATATGAAAGCTTTATTGCTTAAATATAAAATGTACTGTTGAAAATTGTAATATAAATCGTTTTAATTTAATTTTTTTTTTTTATTCTTTTTTTTCTTTAATTTATTACTTGAGCTGAATGTAATGCAATATTTTCGATTAATAAGAGAGAAAATGTAAATATTGAGACAATATTAATATATATATTTTTTTTCCTATTTTTGCGTGTGTATTCATTCTTTGTAGTATAATAAATCATGATTTATTTAATTTTCTCATATATAATAAACTTGCATTTGTGAATTTTACTCAGAGATATATTGCACAGTGGAGAAAAATAGAGTTGAAATAAATTGAGAGAAGAAAAATTGGAAAAAAAAAATATATATATATATACACACGTAAATAGTAAAAAATGAAATAACATACAATTGAAAAATTGTATAGATATAGCTAAACAAAAATAAAAATAAATAAAAAATAAAAAAGTAACAAGAATAAAAAATTATGAGAAAACAACAGGAACAAATATTATTTTCTTTTCGTATTACATTCGTTAACAATATTTCCCAACCGTAAATTGGGATATAGAAACGAGATGACAAAGTCATAGTGGGACGACGACGACGACGACGACGATGACGACTACGACGACATCCTCATCGGCAGAAGCATCGCTCAAGAACAGGGTCGTTTTAACCCCCGGGAGGCTGAAAAAGTATATACTTCTTTTCTCTTATCATCACCGTTCTCTCTATCTTTTTTTTACTTCTCTTCCTACTTCGCCACGCGTTCTCGTCGCGTTGAACGACTGTCGTCAACCGCTCGAGGGAAAAAGAGAACAGAAAAAGAGAAGAAGAATATGTAACAGGAAGGAGGGAGGAAGAGACAAAAAAAGATTGTCTAAGAAAAGAAGTGAAAAAAAGGGAGGAAAAAAAGTAACGCGTAACTATTGGAGGGGTTGAAAAATCAAAACAAGAAAAAAATAAAAATGAGAATATGAAAGTGAGAAAGATGAACGCAATGGCTGATAAAAACAATGCGAATATATATATATATAAAATATATTGTTCAAGTATAATACAGGAAGGATAAATGTATATGTGAGACTTATTTGAATATATATATATATATATATATGTGCCATGCTGTGTCAAGTCGTAAATGAAAGGAAAAATGAATATCCTCAACATATTGCAATTTCTGTACGAATAAATACACACATACACACCCTCACCCACACACACACACACACACTTACACACACAATATTTATCGCCACACATGTGCACTCATCTTTGATATCTCATCCCCTTCATACCCGGGACTTCAAATATCCCTTGAGACAAATAAGTGACCCGACGACGAATCCGTCCTACCCTATTTTGCCCTTTTCACCTTCACCTCACACAATCACACCCTAAAAATATTCTCACTGTTTTTTTTTTTTTTTTTTTCATTATTTTTTTCGCCCACTGTAAGTTGAATATTCGTCACCGTTATATTATTAATCATTATAATTTCTCGTTCACCCTTCGCACTTCACATCTGCCAAATTAATTATTGATAATTCGTTTATACAGTGAATAGGGTTAATAGAATCGATTAAAAAATTATTATTTTCTCATGATTATATATATACATACATTATTATTTTTTATTTATTCATTTATTTTTTATTATTTCATATAAATTCCCAGAATATATGTAATGTATATATAAAAGTAAATCTAATGTTTATCTTTGTGTATAAATGAAAAGTATATTTGCATTTTTATTTCGTATTATATACGAAAGAAGCTTTTAAAAAACACTTTATAATTTTGTATAAATTCCATTCAAGCCATTTCACAACTCGCTCGTCAGCTAAGTGCTGACATCGAATATTTCATGAGAAAACTAACATTTGTTCTTCATTCATATTAATTATTTTCACACATCTAAATATATATTTATACAATATATACATGCATATAATTTTGTTTCTTTCATCGTAACACTTTTTCCTCTTTTTTTATTTTTTTATTTTTTTATTTATTTATTTATTTTTTTTTTTTTTGCCTCAATGTATTTGCCTTTATCACTGTATATATATGTGCTCGTTCAGAATTCTATGCTACATATAAGATGTATCCAAATCCATTTGATATTCTACGCACACGTGGAATATTACGTTTCACACGTGCCCCACGCAGTTTCCGTCCATCTTACACGCCTATGTGACTCTCTGTCTCATTCCGCCTTTACAGATATTTACGACACACATGTCACCTTAATGTATATAATACCATGCTACCTTCTTATGCCTATTTTGCCATCCTCTTTAACTCACGTACATTATGTGCTCAACCAATCGCATTTCAAATGTCTGGTCTAATATTCTCTTTCACTTGCCATCACATGAGGTCACGTGCCACTATCATGTGATTTCCATTCGCACAATAATTCTCTCCTTCTCTCCCTCTCTTTATATATATATATGTGCTTATTTCATGCTATTAATCTTTCATTCCACAGTTTCTACCACAATTTTCGATTAATTTTCATTCGTTTTATTATTTTTTATTTCTCACATTTTTTCCCTCTTGTATTCACCCTCGTTATTTTTTCTCTCTTTATTTTTCACCCTCATCTCTGTAATTTTCACTGCTTTAATCAACACTGTTTACATATATTTACTTTGTGAGTCCAATATTAACACGGTTTATTTGCTAGAATACTGAACGACCTGTGTATATAATACGAACAACAATTTCCGGAAAAATATTACGCTTTTTGTAGGCGTAAATTTTCAGGAGATTGGACAATTTTTATAACCTGTAAATGAATATATATATTGAATGAATTTCGTTTTGGGAAAAAAAAAGAAAAAAAAAAAAAGGAAAAAAGTGAAAAAACAAAAAAATTATATTGATAAATAATGATGAGATGAATTGTGAAAGATTTGTGAGCGAAAAATGAATAATGTCAAGTCAAGAAAATTAAAAAATCTGTTTATTAAAAATTATGTTATTGTTGTATTGAAATTTTTTGCGTGTATAAACGAGGATTCAGAGGGTGAAACCTCGGGAAAAAGGAGGGGGCGTGGTAAGCGCAGCAGTCCTGTCCAACAGGAAAAATTAAATATTTGTTTTTTTGTTTATCATTTGTTTATCATCATCGTTATTGTTTCTCATTGATGTGTATTCGATCATTGATTTAAAAGAAATAATAATAATAAATGGATGAATAAACGAATAAATGTAAATTTTATTTAATTTATGTACACTATATTGATATACTAGAAATAATAATATCATTTCTTGTTTCTCAGTGATGTCTTTTCGATTAAAGATGAGAGAATAAACAAATAAATAGAACAATTTTCATTCTTGTTTTCTTTGTTCCTTTTTTTTTGTGTATTTTATTTCAGTATGATATGAATTTTATTTTTTATAATATAATTTGTAATGTAAATAATAAAATAGACACATAATATAATAATTAGTAATAATTTATTTTAATAATGATAATAATTCGCGTATTAATAATTATTCGATAGGTGAACTCGATAATCATCTAATACGGTTTGTTGTTTGATATGTCGCGTTTGTAATTTATTTTTTCCGGGTGAATGTTTTTAGAGTCAGTGTTTTCTGGTATACTTTTTCTATGATGTATTTTCCCCAAAATCTGTTTTCACCCAGATCTGTAATAATATCCCTGATATCATTTGTTTTTTTTTTTTTTTGTCTATTATATAAATATATAGAATTGTTTAATTATCATAAATAATTGAGGAAAAATATTTTTTTTATTAATATTAATCTCCGAACCACCTCTGTTCCCTCACCTTTTTTCAGGATAATTGTTTGTATAAATAGACAATCTGAATTTATTTGAACTTTAATTTTATACTGTTATCATTAGTAATTATATTCAATGCATGATATTATGAAATTTTCATGCATAAAAGTTATGCATACCTCAATTCACAATAAATCATTTGAATATTATGAATAATTATTATTGTTACGGAGACGATTTTTATCATGAGCCCGTCAGCTATCTCAATAATTATTATCAGCAAAAACTAAAATTAAAAATGACAAATATCATATTTTTATTTTTTGCATTCCTCCGAATACTATGGATGAACTGGAAAAATCCTCAAAAATATAATCCAATATTTTCATTTCCCAACAGTCATCTTTTAATTTACTGCATGTATGACTTATCTATAACTGTTGACACAACAAAACAAACACATAACAAATAGAAATGGAGTGAATTAGAACGAGTTGCGAAGGAATAAAAAAGAAACCACAAGTATGAATACACGGAGAGAACTATCTGCTAAATATTACTATGAAATGCAGTGGAAAAATTATTCTGGAGTTCAGTATGCCTCGGATATTATTATATTTTCATAATAATTACTGCTTGTCAGAAGAAAATATTATCCAACGGCTTCGTGAAAACTTATTGCAATTATGATTGCAAAAACTAGCACGGTAAAAATTTACCCGTGACAAGTGATCGGTTGGTTCGGCGTGCAAGTGTCATGCATGGCCCGATTGAGTATAGTCAGTTTGTAGCGGACCCAAAAATATCAGAAAATTATCGAACATTAACGACCTATTGTATCACGTAACCCATGTAATTTGTGATAGAATTTTATCGAACTCAGTAGATACGTCATTCAACGCATCGGTAATTTTTGTCATCGCGGAGAGGAGGCTAAAACAATAGTGCGTTCTTTGAAAAAAAATTTGCAGATGTAAGAGTAAAATTAAAACGAGTTGAAAATAGAATTTAGTATAGTTTGGATATATTTTTCAAACTTTCCAAAAATCACCACGCAATTTGATAAAATTTATGTTTGGATATAAGAATTTTTCTAATTGACTCAATTAAATATTTCAATAAAAATGGATAATATTTTTCATAATAGTCGATTGTCTCAAGTCTACCCCGAATTGCATGGTAATTTTTATCATAAAATTCTTTCTGTGTATATTCAGCAAAAGTATTCCAATGTTTCAATCGACTTACAACGCAATTGTATGAAGTGCAATGATTTGTATATGAACACACACACACACACACAACTATTTGCTGTATATATATATTTGCACGAAGTACAATAACAAATACCAACATGAATATGAATGAGAGCACGCGCTGGACTGTGTATATTGTAGCCCGTCATCCGTCTAACGCATATATAGCTAGAAGAGAATATATACCCTCACCCTATATATGTATAACCACTGTAAATATATTTCATATGCATATGTATATACATGTATAGTTGCCAAAGGATTCGTGGGCATTCACGTATGTAATGTCTGACGTCCCCAGGGCAAACAATACCACGCGAAGACGCGTCATCGTCGCACAACATAAATGCAAAGGGTTATACCAATCTCACAGGAATTCTCTTGAAATTTCGTAGTGCGCCTTTATATTTATATTATAGTATGTAGTAGTACTTTTGAAATGTTACTTTTCATTTTGTATTTATACACGAAGAGTATTATTATTTATGAGTTTGTGTGATTTCAGATAAATATTTTGTGATGAAAAAATTATAATTTTCAGAATAAATTGAAAGTATAATTTTATTCAATAATATATGTCGACATTTTGAATATGATTCAAGATTATAATTGAATTTATTCATAAATACTGACATATTGCGGAAAAATTTTTCTGTTAGAATTTTGATATTTGCAACTGAATATTATAAAATTGAAAGAAAACCAACAAAATGCAGTTGTAATATAATCATATATTATAATTATAAAATGGTAGATACTCAGAATAATTGTATATGTATATTATAGGTGTTTCAATGTATGTTTGTATTACGCTGATTACATTGTGTGCGTGTGAATGTGGATGCAATGTATATCGAATGACAATAAATTAGATGGGACATTTTGACCGTCTTCAAGGATCCCCATGCGGAATGTAATTGGCTGAATCGATTTGTCGAAATGTCCATGACCCATCTAATTGATTTGCACCGACGAATATCTCCAAATTTAATGAACATCTTGTTGTTCCGAAAGCGATCTGTTATTGAGTGTTACAATATACTATACTGAATTCAAATTAATATCAACAGAAAAAATGATATAATTGTATAAATAAATAAAAATTTTTGTGAATATATATTTTTTTTCTCCATTTACCTCACATTTTTTTTTGTCTTTAAATTAATGTACCGTTACTTTATCTTTCACTCAACTTATTTATATGTAGTTTTATGCTTTTTTTTTTATATCTAATTTGAATAATAAAAAAAAAATAATAATAATAAAAACCGTATGTGACGAATTGAAGAACCGTTAAAGTATTTGGATCTATAAAAAATATGAATAGATAAATACAATGTGAATGAGGATTTTTTACACACTAAAATACGTGTAAGAGTGAAAGAGAATAAAAAAAGAAATGAAAAAAGACAAAAAAAGAGAAAGAGAAAGTGAATGAGTGAAAAAGCAAGCGAGCTAATTTGGCCTCGTGAGAGTTAACTGTGGGGACAATGGCTAATAATTGTCGACCAGCCTGTGTTGGCTGTGTAATCATATATATACAAAATGAAGTTTGGTGAAAACGAGGACGTTACGGGTCTCTGAGGTATTGTTATCTCATTTTGTATAGGGCGACGCTTGTCACTGTGAGAGAAAGATCTGATAAAAAAAAAAGAAAAAAAACACACAGAGAAAGAGCAGTAGGGAAAAATTAAAAGGGAAAAAGAAGAAATAAAAAAAAAAACGGGCGAGATATAAAGCAATAGTTAGTAATAAACTGTTGATTGAGGTTAGTTTGTTCTTTTTTTTTTCTCTTCTCTTTTCATTATCAGTATTATTATTATATTTCAACAACATTTTTGACCAATTCGCTCTCTTTGAATTCCTCTCACCTTCTTCCTCACTATTTCGTTGATTATTTCTCACTGGCACTCTATTAATTTTTCTTTTTTTTCACTTTTTTTTTTGTTTCTTTCTGCTCTTTTGCCTCAGCGCCCTTTATAATATAACTACCAGATTCAACGTGAGCTTCTTTTCCCTCTTCTCTCCCCCCCCCCCCCCCCCCCCTCCCTTTCACTCTCCTGTTACCTGTAATGACCAAGCACCTTTGAAAGCAATGACTTTGCACATGACAAAGTTTACATATTCATACAGTGTCCTGCACAGTATCTCCAAATTAATAATAAAACATAAATAATAAGAATAATAATAATGAAAAAAATTGTGTATTTATGAATTTATTCATTCAAAATCTCCGTTGTCGTGAACTTTTGAAATAAAATTTTTTTTTGTTATTTTTTAAAATTTTATTTATTTATTTATTTATTTATTTATTTTTTATTTTGTTAACGATCATTGTAAAATAAAATGGAATTAATAATAAAATGTCAATCATATAAATTTTCGTATAAAAGAAGAAAAAAAAAAAAAAAAAAAAAAAAAAGATAAAAAAAATGAATGACAATAAATAAAAGAAAATAATTGTATGGATATACCACCCAGTCATCCAGTCACCCACTAACCTATTATCATCAGCAAGTTCAATCAACAACGGGTTCTCACGCGTAACTTTATTGTTATGCGATATAAAATTACCTTTGCGTTGTATATACGGGTTGCCTACACGACGTGTGACGATAATAATATGTGAAAGTGCTTCAGGGGTGCCGTGAACGTAAAGAAAAATCCCCCTTCTATATATAGCAGTTATCATACCCACCCTTTTCATACATATATTACGTAGATACATATTACGTATATGAAAATAGTTTTTGCAATAGGTTCATAGTGATGAATAAATAATAAAATTACTTTTTCATGATACATTTCAATTTATTGTGTAATTGAATAATTAATTGTATTTCATTTATTTATTTATTATTATTATTATTATTATATTTTTTTTTTTTCTATTTCTATGACGGTAAGTGAAGGCAGTTTGGTGGAGTTGGTTGTAGAAGGAAGTAGAATAGTAATTGGTATATGTTCATTTTATAATTTTTTTTCGATGATTTATTTGCAATCTTGTTGATGTTATGGTTGAATATACAATGACTGTGTATTCATGATTCTCTTGATGTAAATAATGTGAAAAATATGTTCTGTTATATGTATATATAAATTATTTTTTATTTTTGCATATTTTTGTATGAATATGTATGTACGTATACGTTTCATGAGTCTGTCTGCAATACAGATAAAATTTACACGGATTTTTTGCTGAAGGCTAACTATGAGAAAGTTTCAATAAAAAATATTTTTTTTTATATTATAGTTGTACGGTATATATTAATTCCATTCATAACTTCATTTCATTATTTTATTTTCACTTTCATTAATTTATCCATCTATTTATTAGTGTTTTTTTTTTCTTTCCAAATATTTATGAATTGAATTTTTTGTAGTCCAGATTTTATATGAGGTCATTATTTTTTTTTTATTCATTTAATTAAATTTTATTCTATGATGATGAAAATTTTTATTAATTACTTTCTATCCTTAAGTATTTCAATATAAATTTTTGATTATATTCAATGATATAACACTGATAATTAATTAAAAAATAATCAACAATGTAATATTTTATATTATTCATGAATATGTAAACACAATATTAATAATTCCCAGAAGAAATTGTTCATTTTAATCTTATTATTGCATGATCACTTTCATTTTCTCATATTCATTTTGTAATTTTCTCTCCACCAATTTTACATTGTGTCAGCATTATACCACCATCTGATTTTATCTTCAATAAAATTCATGGTCTATTTTCCTTATTACACAAATTCAAACAATGGAAAAGTATTTTATATAAATATATTTAATTTATTATTCAAACACTCTTATTCTAACCAAGACAAAACAAAACAGAAAAACTTGAATTTATACTGTAATATTATATTTTAAATATAATGTATATCTATAATCAATTTTTTTTTCTAATTTTTTTCATTCGAAACGTTGGAATAATAATGAAAAATTTTTTAACGATTCATTTTTCTCTTTCGCTCTTTCTCTTTCTCTCTCTATCTCTCTCTTTCTCCCTCTCTCTGATAATATATTGTTTGTGAATGTAAAATGAATATAGCCACATTTTGATTATTCAATTTTCCACATCTCTATGTCGTTTATATAAAATATGAATGGGCAAGGCATTATATGCACTTGCACAGAATAAAAAAGTGAATCAAGACCAAAAAGGAGCCGAAAAAAAAAAATATGCATTAATATATGTATGTGTGCATATAGATAAATAAAAAAATAATAATAAAAAATAATAGAAGTGGAGAAAAGAATTTCGGAGCGACAAAAGCGTTTGAGTAAATGCAAAATGTTATAGGCGGAGTCATATATGGGCGATTTCTGCAAGTGACGTACGAACGGGTGCACATGGGGCGTAATTCCTTGTTGTAAATCATATTTGCACGCGTGGTATGGCTTTCCTATCTCAAACTGAGGTTATGACCACCTATAACTATTTACTGTATGTATATAGTATATACTATGATAGTATGCGCAAGGTCAACGTGTAAAAAATAGACGTTTATATATATATATACGTTGTTAAACTCACGGTGAATCATAAAACATTTGCTATTACCTACAAACCATTATATTTGTTCAACTTCTATTTCCGCAATGATATTTGTATGGAACAAAAACTATTTAAACTCACAGTCTATATTATTTAACTAGTGAATATTTATATATATATTTATTTATTTTTAGTTATTTTGGTTTGAATTTGAAAAATTTAATTGTCAATAAATCAGCTGAAAATAAATATATTTGATTATCACAACAACATTTAAAGATGACTGATATTTTTATGACTAACATTTATTTCACTTTTAGAAAAATTCATGAATAGTATCATAACGATTTAAACATATACACAGAAAGAATTTTATGATAAAAATTACCATGCAATTCGGGGTAGACTTGAGACAATCGACTATTATGAAAAATATTATCCATTTTTATTGAAATATTTAATTGAGTCAATTAGAAAAATTCTTATATCCAAACGTAAATTTTATCAAATTGCGTGGTGATTTTTGGAAAGTTTGAAAAATATATCCAAACTATACTAAATTCTATTTTCAACTCGTTTTAATTTTACTCTTACATCTGCAAATTTTTTTTCAAAGAACGCACTATTGTTTTAGCCTCCTCTCCGCGATGACAAAAATTACCGATGCGTTGAATGACGTATCTACTGAGTTCGATAAAATTCTATCACAAATTACATGGGTTACGTGATACAATAGGTCGTTAATGTTCGATAATTTTCTGATATTTTTGGGTCCGCTACAAACTGACTATACTCAATTGGGCCATGCATGACACTTGCACGCCGAACCAACCGATCACTTGTCACGGGTAAATTTTTACCATGCAAGTTTTTGCAATCATAATTGCAATAAGTTTTCACGAAGCCGTTGGATAATATTTTCTTCTGACAAGCAGTAATTATTATGAAAATATAATAATATCCGAGGCATACTGAACTCCAGAATAATTTTTCCTCTGCATTTCATAGTAATATTTAGCAGATAATTCTCTCGGTGTACACTATTGAAAATATTGGATCGTCAAAATTTTACAATTCATAAGGTATAAATGTATGTAGATATATATCTATAGAAGTCAATATCAATCGCAACAAGGAAATGAAAAAAATCAATAAATAGGGATATCAATTGTGAGATAATATTCATGAGATTATGAATTCAACAATCATTCAACTAATGTCTATATGTGTATCGTTGTACATGTATCCAATCGTCATACCACGAGAATATATTGATATAATTATATACTATATATACATTAATGATAGGCATATATATTCAAGTGCGTATCTATCAATGCCTGACTTATATATATATATATATCTGTAAACATATCAATTCTATATTATGTGGTGCAGTGAAGTTATACAGGACATCTAAGGCAAACGTCTAGTTATTGATATTTGTCTCAAAGTCCTTTGATGTATATCATCATTACTAACATGTGAATACATTCCCTATATCAACATTGAAAAATCCAATAATATGTGGATTTTTTCTTCATTTCATATTTTAATAACCCAAGAGTATATATATATATATATATATATACATGTATATATTTTTTTTTTGTGTAACGAATGAGATATTGATGTTTATTAACATTAAAATCTACAAAAATAACTGCAAGAGTCAATAATATATATATCGATTCTTTCATGGAAATATATATATATATATATATATATATATATATTTTTTTTTTTCTCAATTGCATAACCGAGTCGATATAGTTAAAACAGACGATATATATATTCTGAAAGGTATGGTAAATGGTGTAAGATGGATGAAAAGTTGGGATTGAAAAAACGAGTTGAATATTCTACGCTCGTCTATTTCTTCTTTTCAAACGTTTTTCTATATCTACGGTCTCAATAAGCATTTCTCAAGTCGTCTTCGTATAGAACGTAATTTTCCTGATGCATCCACTTGACATATCCGTGCATCTATTCTATTTTACCATCTCACACCCTCATACTTATGTATGTTACCTCCATTTTTTTTTTTTTTTTTTTCTTATTTTTTTCTACATTCAATACTACTTCGTTTACCACTTGCCAATTTAACCGAGTGAAAACAGATGTGTACTTATCATTTCAATCGATTTACCACTCACGAAAAACCTTTCCTTTCAAGAAGATGTTTAAATTTACCATGATGAAAAATAAATGAAATCTCAATACTATCACATTTGTATTCATCTATTTATATTGGAAGATATAATTTTCCAATAAACTGATAATGATATTAAATTGTCAAATAAAGTATTGTGATCAGATAAATTAAAAAATTATATTCAATTTCTCAATTTAATGTTCAATCTCTCATATAATATTTCTCTTGAAATGTAAAAATATAAAAATAATCTTAATATTCAATCAATTTTTTCCTAACCATTATTTCAATATTAAATATTAATTCTTTCTCTTGGAAAAAAATAAATTAATCAATAAATAAATGAAAGGAAAAGAAAAAAATAATAATAAAAATCTGTGAAATATAATTTTGTGTGGTATATATAGTCCACTCAAATATCTGCTAGGTCATCCAAAGGACATCATCCAAACCCTCAACCCAATGTCTGGCTTATATAAACATATATAAGAATCAAACCCAGAACGATCAGTTGCTCCTGCAATTTTCCGCGCCATAGGTCACGCATTTTATGATACAAGTGATACCCCCCACAACAAAATCCATAGATATATGTATATATATATATATATATATATATATATATATCTAAAAATGGTAGGAATGAAACGCGTACGACCTTTTTTTCTGTCCATGTTGTTACTGTCGTTGTTTTTATTTCGTTGGTCAATCTCTCTTTTTTTTTTTCCATTTCTCCGCCACATTTTTTTTTTGTTTTGTCGTACAGATTCGTTCGACCGTTAAGACGGCAATTCTATCGAGTCCCTGCGATTAACGAGCCCACTCTCTCTCTCAAACCTTTGCGATACGGTAAATATATAAGAGCTATAATTTATCGCGCTCTTCTTAATACAATCGATACCGGAGTATAAAAGTATAATAAACGATAAAGAAAATCTATAGGAAAATATCTCTTTTATGTATATACAATATTTAAACTGTCAATTTAAATTTATTTAAATTTTTTATATAAAACTTATATAAATATATAAATACAATGATATACCATATGAACATTTAATGTGAACACCCGGCACGATAGTTTTAACTCACGTACCGACATAAATATATGATTTGACACTCACATACGATTCAAGTATTCTCTTCTCGCTACTATTATTGTCAACCAACAAACCCATTTCTTCTTTGACACGCATGCACATTCGCATAAATAGAATTTCTCCTTGTGCATTCGATATACCGCAATTCACCAGTCACAGGCCCTTGCGTTACGTTAAATTTAGCCATAAATGTTCGATTGTTGGACTCGACGGGGTGTTTAACGACACACTGCGTTGAGAGACACTTAAACCAACTTTTTATCTTTGTCTTTTTCCCGAACTCACTCGCGTACTTTGTATTCATGTGGACATACTGTTGTACATACATACATATAAATATATATATATTCATCTCCCTTTTCATTTGCCTATATTTCACTCTTTTTTATTTGGATATTAGTGCCACATAAAAGTGGGTCGCATAGTTGTTACTTTCATAATATTATTACCTATGGTGTGACGTAACAAAAGAACACATTTACTGTGAGATTGACGATGTTAAAAAGTATATGAGTGCGTGTGTGAGAGTGAGTTAGTGAGGGTGAATGAAAAATTTGAGTGTGAGACAATTGTTGGTTAGTCCACAATTTCAAGGGAACCGATTATATTTGGACTACGTCACACAAAGACCGATTGTTGAGTTAATTGCACCCACCATTTCTATTGGACAGTTCTACCATTGTGGAGTGGCGATAATTGAAATAACACCCTGCCGTTTCAATCGCACGGCCACAACACAATTGTTCTCTGTGTGTGTGTGTATGTGTGTGTGCATGCGTATATACAAAGTGGATGATTTATTGAATATTAATTTTGAAATACACAAAATTTCTTCCAATGTAAACATTGGATTTTACAAGTTTACGTCGTAACATAAGCTTGGACTATGTAGTGGGAGCAAAACAGGGATAAACAGGATAATACGAGATACAGATTCTCATTCATTTGTTTTGTGTGATGTTTGATATTCTATTACTAGATATTTCACAAAAGTAGCACATCATAACTCAATCTCATACTCACTAATAACATACAAACATGACTGATATCATTTTAATTTTTATTTATTAATTCATATTGTTTGTATGATGAAGAAATAATTTTATCCCCAAATTTTTATAAAAATTCCAACTATTCATTTAATTTTTTATTCATTTATTTATCATTATTATAATTTGTTTTTTTTTTTTATTTTGTTTTTTTTTTTCAATATTAATCTTTGGATTTGATAATGGAACGATCATACTATTTTTATGCGGTCAGTGAAATTTTTTTATACACGTAAAATATGTAACGTGTGTACATACATGATTTATTTATATTTATCACATGGATTTTATCATTTATGTCCACCCGTACCGTACAACTACAATATTATTGAATACATATATGTATATATAATCATATCGGTTTAATATTGCTTACATGAACCCTTACGTTAATTATCGCGTATAATATAAAGTGCATGGGAAGTAGAGTTGAATGTTACGAGAGTCGAAGCGATAAGCACGTTTAATAATATTATTGAAAGTCTAGAGTAAACTTCGAAGCTGCAAAAATCACGAGAGTAACGCAGCAAAAGTATTAAGTGGAAAAAAAAAAAAAAAAAAATACTAATGATAACAATACGAAGAAAAAAATTATTCGGGTAAAAGAAAGCGGATGAAAGAGGAAAATAGAAAAAAAAAATCATAAAGAAAAGAAAAATTCCAAGGTGGAAGTTGTGATCCCAGGAAAAAAGAAAAAAATTCGGAAGCTCATTGTAAGTCGCGAAATAAAAAAGTAATTAGAAGTTTTCCGCCGTACTTTCAGTTATAGTGTGCACGCGCGGGCGCCTTATACTTGCTCTTGTCCTTTTTAAATGCTTTTTTTCCTCTTCACTTCCGGTGAATTTTGATACCATATAATATTATTTGCATTTATCACGAAAGAAATAAAAAAAAATAAAAAACCAAGCAAAACAAAAAAACAAAAAATCAATGAAATAATAATATAATAATAGATAGATAAATTAATGAAAATTTACAATTTTATCCTGTGAATAATAAAATAAACTTGTATGTACAAGAAAGAGAAAAAAAAAAAAACGATATCTTAAGTTGTTGAATATAATTTTTTTTCTTTTCCTCTATTATTTCACATTTTTTTTTTTTTATATTCCTCAAGTCCTAATTCAATTGTATGGAAAAAAAAAGAAATTGAAAATATAGAAATCAAAATTTTTTTTTAATAGATTAATACGATTAAAAGATTTTCCAATACATTGAAAAATCGATAAAGTTGTATCTATAAACGACAAGAAATATATAGTTTAGCGAAGCGTATTACTACACAGATCCACTTACAATAGGTCGAATTTATACATTTAGATATATATGTGTGATGGATGAGAGATCGAATCGCGGTGTAACTGCGGGTGGTGTTGAACCCCATGCTCGACATATATATCAAAGTATACGTACATTTGTTAGTATCTGTATATATATATTGAAACGAGAGAAGTAACTCTATGGGCCGTGAATGCTCGCATTATTGTCCGTTGTGACTCCAGGGGTGACCATACGACTACTGCCGACAGCTGCGGGCGTTACACTAGTCTATAGTTGAAATTACAGCGTACAATTTCGTAAGGGTGCATTCACGCGCCTTTGTATCGATATTGCCTCACAGAATTGGTCACTGCTACTCCGTTAAATGTATACACGTACCTGTAAATGTAACGTAAATGCATTCATATTGGACTACATCCATCTTTCTCAAATATATACATATATATAGAATATGTTTGGGTTTAACTCTCTCTCCTGACCATTCATTCTCTCATATACTCATTGGATACGTGTATACTCGTAATGGCACATGTATATAAATGTATATGTCCCATGAGGATTGTCGTGCTCTCTCGCCAACTCACACTCTATTTTACGTAACGAGTTGGCAATTATCGGGCTGACAATGGTATACCAACTGCCGCGTGTCAATGCCATACACGATCTGCGTAATTTTACTGATAATACAGTGACACGCGAGTTCAACGGTAAATTTACTGGGGCAAATAATAGTGACCGGGGGGAAATTGGTGAAAATGAAAATTGCACATTTATTTATGCACGTTTCAAATGTCAATCCATCAAAATCATTAGAAAATCCATGACATTTTATTGTATGACATATATATGTATATGTTTTTTTGTTTATGTATTATTGTTATTATTTTATTATTTTTCGTTTTTTTCTCGCTCTTTTTTTCAGGTATAGATGTAGGAGAGTAATGGATAATTGAAATTGTTTTCTAATTACATCGATTATGGGATTTTATTTGTGAATCAAAAGTTATCAAAGCATTTTATTACTTCAAATACGATTTTAATTTAATTATTTTGATTATTAATATTATTATTCATTTTTTTTTTTTTTTTTGTATTGATTACGTTTGTGAGTGAACACGCGTTGATAAAAATTCTGTACAATTAATATTTACTGTTATTCGAATGTCCAGATTAATTGAATACTGGCGATTTTTATTATACCTCTATTATTTTCATTATTTATCAAAATTATACAATAATAATAAATATATTTATTTCGTTCGTGTGGAATTCTGCAATTTGTATTTCATATCTATCATTTCATAAAAAAAAATATAAAAGAAAATGATAATAATAATAAATAAATAAATAAAAGATAAGAGTAAAAAATGATGAGATAAAAATTTCTTTGCTTTTTATTCTTGGTTGTTTTCTCTCATTTCTTTCGAAGCTTTTCTGTACGTAAAAAAGCACGAAATATTTGATCCACACTTGGGCTATATATATGTATAGATACTATACAGTTTCGTATCCTTTCAATTTTCTTCGTGAGCCGAATCCTCTTTACGGTGTTTTCTCTTTTTTTTTTCCCTTGCATCTATCCATCTACATCTATTTATATCGCTTTGTCCACTAACACACGAACATTATTTTCTTTCATCTTTATATCCGACACATACAATTGATCTGAAACAATAGAAATTCACAGAATACTTCAATGACTTTCTGTATACATATGAAAAATCACTTTAATTATTTTTATTTATATAATATTTGAATTGCTATTATTTACTTCCGGTGAATCTATTCACTCATATGAATAATCATTGTATTGTTTTTTTTTTTTATATAAATAAATAAAAAAAAAATTTTCAATGTGATAATAAACTTAATCATCTCAAATACTCACGAAGCAATATCAAAGTGTCTTCGAGAAGAATAGAAGAGAAAAAAAAGAAAAAAAAATTCGTAGCCTGTGATGAATCGAAATGTAAGAGTAAATCTAAGCAACTTTATTGGATTCCCAACATCGTGATTTCTTTTTTACGTATACCAACCAAGTACAACAACGCCCTTATATATATAAACAAGTGTGTGTGTGTGTGTGTGTGTGTGTGTACATACGTAACAGGCTGAAAGTGCACGCGCACTGGAATACGCCAGTGATAAAGTTGTTACGAACGATAAGCCGGGTTTGCGAATCCAGGACAACTTTATTTACACTAGCCGCGCGGCAACGAAGGTGCAGCAAGAGAAGAATGAGCAAGAGCAAAATAGTTGGTAAGAGAGAAAAAGAGAATATGAGCGCACGATGGCTTAACGTACCCACGGGTTTTATACTGATATCGCGGGCGGATCTCTCGACAAAGCTGTACTATGAGGGCGCAGCCTCGCCTCGCTTCTCTATTGTTCTCTCTCCAACTCGTTCCTTCTCACTTTCTGTCGCTACGTGTGGCAGACATAGTCACTCTCAAATACCTGGCTTTTTCTCTTTGACTATATATCTATCTATCTTTGTCTCATTCACTCATTCTCATTCTCATTCTCATTCTTTTGTCCTTTGGTCTTTAAACTCTACTTCGTTGATTTAGCAATATTCCTTCAGCAAATTCTACTAAAACTCAGTTAATGGTAATGCCAGTTAACCCTCAACATTTATACAAACGCAAAACATCTTAAGATATATAAATATTTTCATATGTATACAATATTTATTTTCTCATTATATTTTAGAAATAATATATGAATATTTATGCATATATTATAATATATAAATTTGTTTCATTCAATTGATATGATAATAATAAAGTTTGTGATATAATTGTTGGATTATTTATCTGTCAATTTGAATGAATTTAATTCTGGTATGTATCATATCGAAAAATACAACATACAGCAACAACAGTAGTGAATAAATAATATTGAAAAGAATGAAAAAAAAAAAAAAAAAACAAAACAAAACAAAAAAATTAATAAATAAAAAATAAAAACAAAAAATACTATACATTCTTTTATTTATATATATATATATACATTTTGATAGAATTCAAAATTCAAGTCGCGTGTCTACTGCTATGCGGAGAGGCGGAGTCTTGCGCGCATTCAACGACATATTGCAATGGGCTATAAGGAGCACAAGATATAAATAAGTTGATGGTGGTAGTGATGGTGGTGGTAGTTGCGAGTTGTGAGAAGGCCACAGGGAACTTTGTGAATTTCGATAAAATTGAAATGTATTCGTATTCAAATGAGGTGGACCAACGTGGAAAACGCTCACACACTGGCCTCTTTATACGAATCTCTGATTCTCATATATACGTGATGGAACGCCACATTGCAATATAGTCAAACATATATATACACACACACACACACAGACGTACAGTCAAAAGACTATATTCACGATTGTGGTAGTATATAAAGTTTTTTCATGTGTATATATATATACGTACATATACATATAAATATTGTAGTGTAGGTTGGGGAGAAGGGCGGGTGGAGAGAAAAAAAAAAAAAAAAAAAAAAAAGATGGAATGGACACAAAGTGGGCTATGGAATGAGAGAGGAAAAGGGGAGATGTACTACGAGATAGGAATTTCGAAAAGCGAGTAAATATATATACATACACACTCTTGGAATTTCTACTGCGACATCGTCATTGACGTTGTCGGTGTCATCGCAGTTATGACCACACGTCTGACGAAAGCGTACATGTGGATGGAGCCCGTGTGCAACATTGTTGCAAAATAGAGAGACGGAAGATATGAACGTGCAATGATGAGAAACAGAAAGAAAATAAACAAGGAGAAAATGGAAAGAGGTTTGAAAAAAATATATATATATTTATATGAAAGGTAAATTCTAAAAGACGAAAGCGCATAAGTGGAGTGACACTATAACCACGCTCAGTACAATATATATATCAAATATATTATATATATGTGGGTGTGATGTGGGTATATATATATATACATACATGTGTATACGGAAAATGTATTATAGGGCGTTTCTGGATTCACTGTAGATGTTTTTATATACACCACTGTTTTCGTTCTTTATCCTTAGTCCCACCAGTGATTTACGGTTATACAGTATATATATGCAGTATATGTGTGTGAGTGTAGATGTGTGAGTGTGTTACCAGGGGGTTATGAAAGTGGTACAGAAAGCACGTTTACTTCTATATAGATATATGTACATACGTATATATACAATGTTAAATTTCAACGAGAGAAAAACGGAAATACTTGCTCGAAATACATATACACATATATACACATATATATACACACAACGTTGAACGTCTCTGGCTCCATTACCGGTTCACGTCCGAGAAATAAATTGGTCTTGCACACCACCATCCTCTCAGTATAATCATTAAGAATTTTTTTTTATCTATCTATTTATTTATTTATTTATTTATTTATTATTATTCTTTTTTTCTTTGGATTATTTTATAGATACAGGATTTTATTTTTATTTATCAATAAATTCATAATTTATATGTATCGAATTATATATTGTTCAAAAGTTTATTTCAAATATCCAATTATATTTTATATATATGAAAATTTTATTGAATAATAATTTGCATCATAATAATGAATTATTATATTATGTTGAATAAAAAAATAGTTAAATTGAAGAAAAGCGAGAGACAAATATCTCTAATTCTATAGAATATTCATTTTATAAATAATTATAATTAATAGTTTAATTATACCGTTCATTTAATATCACTCGTATTTATATAAATTTGTCTTAATGATGAATATTATTTGTAAGTAAATATATACATTAAATTGATATCATTCGTATCAAAATACAATACAATGTTCAACTATAAATAATCGATCATTTTTATTGGCAGTCTCTTCATCAATACATCGCACACATTTGACAAATACCAATATGAATATAAATAATATATATATATATATGATTGAAAACACAAGAGACACAAGTCATCCTCGAAGCAAATTTCACGTATACATAATAATAATAAAGCGCAATCACGTTGCAAACTCATCTCCCTTACCTTCTCTCTCCTCTCGTTACATATTTGAGAGTGTGTATGTATGTTATGTAGGTACGTTGAAGCAAAGTCGAGTCGCGCTCACACAATTCCCGGGGCAATCCCTCGGATTCGATCACGCGGATGTGTATCTATATATAGCGCAAGGATCATTTGTCTGGATTAGATCACGCCACTGAGAAAACGACGTTTCTGGTGGTAAGGGGGAATTGAATGATTTCTGCGAGCCCGGAAGACATGCGGGGATCGTTACTAACGTTCGTGTATATTATATAGATAAATATATATATTGTATATGTTGTATGTATATTTTGTAATATATATATGTTCCGTTTATGTGGGTAGAGTAATGTTTTGCTAGATCAACTAATATTAAGATGATGATGATCACAATGCGGTGATTGTGTACTACGTGTACAGCTTATTATAACATGTATGACTAAACGTTGACGACTCTACTCGCAACATATAGATGAGTAAATAAATTAACCGGTGCGAGGTGTACATATACATAATTCACTGTTTTATCACTTTCTCGTACTTTTGGAATGTATATATATACACGAAATATTCACGAATGTATATAGTGAAATACAGAGAAACTAAACATTATGCCAATTTAAAGTTTTACTGACACCTGTCTCTCACTTCCAACTTTATATTTCTCTCTCGTACACTTTCAATCTCGGGAAATATATATATATATATATATATATATATATATATATGTATATGTATCTGTTCCTCTTATATTCCCCACACCGACTGTATCGTTGCGTCACTTCATCAGCGTCAACCTTCGGAAACACTCTACTTGAAAATTTACGAATGACAGACAACATTCGCAACTTTATACACTTGTTCACAGAAAATTATATATATTCATATAATTTTGACATATGTCCATTTTTTATCACGTAAAAATATCAATAATAAATTTGATGAAGTT
Source organism: Dinocampus coccinellae (assembly GCA_963920625.1). Classification (NCBI taxonomy): domain Eukaryota; kingdom Metazoa; phylum Arthropoda; class Insecta; order Hymenoptera; family Braconidae; genus Dinocampus; species Dinocampus coccinellae. Next base: position 12,817,750 of record OY987184.1, read on the forward strand.
GATTTATAATTTAAAAAATTTTATCCATATTAAATTTTTTTTTTATGTTAAATTTTTAATAGTAACTAAATAATCAATGACTAATTACAATGCAGGATTTCTGTATGTTGGATATTAAAAATATTAAGCTCATACTCCGATAACGATTAATAAAGTTCGATAATAATAGTCGTAATAATAATGAAAAAATTACACCAGAGGTCGTTGCAACATGTAAAAATATAACACTGTAATTGGCTATTTATTGTTCATTGGCCATATAATTTTCGTCTTTTATTCCTCTTTTTTTTTTTTCTTTCATAGATTCAATTTATGTAATGCATGAGGAATTATTAATCATATATATATTATATAATTTATACACAATCAATCATAATTATATAAAAATTGATCTATATGTATATATGTATATATACTGTAATATATATATATATATATATTATTCTTTCATGTGAAAGTTTTCAATAAAATTAGCAAATGTACATGTCTCTTGATCCTTTATACTATTTCAAATTCATTCTCTCGGAATTTCAACATGTGTATATAGAATTAAACATAACGACAATTCACATTGCACATATTTAGTATCATATATATGTATAATTTTAACTATAACTATATTTCATATGTATATATATATGTCGGTATTTTATATATATGTGTATGTATGTATAATATGCGCACTCTCAGTGACTTGAGTAGCGAAACGCCCTCTCTCACCACCTCGTCATCGCTACACCGCTCTCATACCTTTCTTCTTCTCAAAACTTCCAAGGCGGGCTATGCTAATTCGTATGAATATGCATCGATTACTCTGCAACTCGAAGTAAAATAATAATGCACAAATTTATGAGGTTGAATCTCGCCGAGTCTGTTATCCATGCTTGTGGCTTATTTATCATATATATATATATATAGATATGTATGTATGTATGTATGTATGTATGTGTATGCATAGATTCAGACAGGAAGGAAAAAGGCGCGTCTCGCGCGCAAAATGTATTATTCACATATATATACGTATGTCTACCGTATAACTATTCATCGATTTTACATTACTCCATTTTTTTTTTACTTCAATATTTTTTTAAAATTTTTTTATTTTTTTTTTTCTTCTCCTTTCAATTTCACTTTAACACTAGAGTAGAGTAAACGAGTCATTAGTATTAATAATTATTATATTTCTTTACTTCTAACGAATAATAATAATTATTATTATTGTCATTATTTTTTCATTTTACTCACAACTTTTAAAGTTGTTAACTTCACTTATTTCTCATTGTTTTTATTCTAATTTTTTTTTCACGACTATTCAATTGAGTGTTCAAATATTCAACGAATATATTAACAACAATACGATTTTTTTATACTACTGTCCACATTGATATTATAATCCAATGGAGCTATTATAATTTGAATTTGAGACTGTAATCATTCTTATGAACGCGAGACGTATTTGAATGGTGCAGTAATTGACAAAGAAATGTTATTGCTCGATGTCAATATTTTAAAAGATTAATTTGATGATTTATATATAAAGGTCGAAAATGGGAGGGATAATTCGTCTATGAGGCCCTCGAGTCACTATTATTATTATTCACGTAGGAGGTTTGAAACAAAAAAAAAAGAGAATATTGATAATAATTTATGAGACAATTGGTTTGATATTCGGGAGTCAAATGGGATGGTTTATTTTCAAATTATTTAATTGAATGAAAAAAAAAATAACGATAATGAAAAAATGAATATTCCATATGAGCATCATGATATGCGTGATGGATTTTATCAAAGGAATTTTTCAATCTTTTTTTAATGATGAATAATTGACGTGAAAATTAATGATTCATAGTATAAAAGCCACTTATATTTGTAATCGTGTGTGGATATGGGAAAAATATTTTCGAACTCATCGTTCATTCATGATCTATAATATATAAAATCCTGTTAAATATACGCATCGTCACGAATACGGATAGGGGTAGGAAAAAATATATATATATGTGTGTGTGCGTGTGTGTGGTAGTGAATGAGAGATCGAAAGATGTAAGGATACCAAGTATAAATTTTAATATGTATACAAACGACTCGTTACTGACAAAAATAAAAAAAAAAACCAAAAAAAAAAATTTATAAACTACAGTCACGTACATGTCTACTTTATTCTTCTTTATTATACATTTCTATCTTTATCATCGTTCAATTATTTATTTGAACATACATATAATTATGTATATTTTCATTTGATCATATTATATTATTATAATCAATTGATTATTTTTTTTTTTGTTGAAGATTGAGATTAATAATTTAAATCTCACTTGATGTCTGATATTTTTTTTGTTTTGTATACTCTTATTTTTTCGTTGTATTTTATTAAAAGTGTATTGTCTTGATTTAGGGAAATTTTTTTTGTTGAGACTCACCAGTTTTATATGAAGAAATATATTTATTCACTTTTTTTTTTTTTTTTTTTTTTTTTCGGATCGTACATATTAAATGTATAGATACGTGGAGTATTTTATTTTTTTCAATGATATATTGCGTGTATTCACACTACGTATTCCACTTTGAATCCTCTAGTCAAATCACACTCTCATGCATAAATATATATACGACTTATTTCATAAAATATTTCCTTCTATTTACATTGTATACTCGTATTATGTTAGATCGAACAAACATTGTCTCGTTCCCGACGGTTTTTTTTTTTTTTTTTTTTTTTTTTCTTTTTATCATATTCGATACGCCATTCGTTTCGTAAAACGAACAATAAGAAAGGAGCACAAAGTTGACTTCTAACCGACACATGAGAATAATTTTTTGTCATATTTTGATTGTGGCAAAAAGAAAACAATATATATATGTATACATAAGTGCTCGACTGCGTGATCCAGATACAATCCCGTAGATAAAAGTGGAGATAGGGTGATAAAGGCGAAAACGCTGCTCTGTGGCAAAATTGTGAGGCAGAGAAACGAATTTCGTCGACGAGACAACACGATGATACCAATCTCACTACAATCCCAAAAATCTAGTTGTCGTATTCGCCCACCACTTTTATTTTTTTGCTTATCCTCAATCTCCCACTCATGATGTTTATATACCCTGCTTATATTTCCTATATATGGGGAATAACAAAAATAAAAAAACAAAATAAAAAAAATCACCAAACAAAGGAGAATAAAACAAAATATCATATTATCTATTTCATAACCAATCGTATATATATTTTCTGACTTTTTTCAAAATTATTATATTTCTTTCTACTTCTCACAGTTCATTGTGTTTTTTTTTTTTTTTTTTTTTGGTTTGCTAAAAATTTTTATATAGAAAAATTAGTATGTTTATTTTTGAATATAATTTGGTATCAAATTGAATTCCAAAAATTTCCTTTTTTTTTTCTCTTCCCCGATATAGGAATAATATGACACACCTTTCCATGTTATGTTAATAATTAAATATTCCACATATAGATACATATATAATTTATGTTATAAAAGATGAATACATCATGTAATTTAATTATTAAATATGAATTTTAATTTTTCTTTTTTTTTTTTTCTTTCAGGTGAGTTGAAAATAATGAAATAAAAACTTATACCGAGGATGACGGAATGTGAGTACCTTTTCAATTTACTGAATCTATAAATAACAACCGCAGTAGTATAATATTCCCTCGTTTTTTTTTTTCTTTCACTTTTTTGATTCATCGCATTTTGAATTACTGGATAAAGAATCAACTCATCACCGCAAACAAAATACTAAATGTATAATATCATAAAATATGAACCATTATATATCATGAAAAATCACCGGGTTTTTGGTAAACACATATATGTGTGAGGATGTGTGAGGGATAGAAATGAACCAGGAAAATTTTTTTGAAATATCCATTCACAAATATATAATTTTATATGAAAAAAAAAAGAAGCTAAGTAGAAAGACATATAATTATCTGTAGCTTGTTCACAATGAAATAAAATGAATGCTGGTGTGTGAATGTTTGATATATATAATAGAGGAGAACAGAAGAAAAAGAATCAAGAGAAACTCGATTGTACTTCAGCCTGCATTTTGTTTTTTTGTTTTGTTGTATTTTCCTACTATTCTTTCTTGTCTCTTGCTTTGAGTTTTGCCACCGGTCATTGCAGTTTCATTATTTTTTTTTTTTTTTAACCAATAATAAAACGACGGAAAACCATTTCAACTTGTATACCCCCAGAGTTCACCTTCATTTCATATCGTTCAGTAAAAAAGAGGGAAAGGCCACCAAGAAAAAGTGAATGAGGTAAAGGAGACAAAAGAATAGAGGAAGAAAAACGGTGAAGGAGAGAAACAAAGTAACACAGAGAGAGAGAAAGAGAGAAAAGGGTTGGTGTCGATAGTCGTAGCTCGGGCTCTGTATTTGATCCACTGGGAGTTGGGGGTAAACGGGTTGATACTCGTTAAAAGTTTAGAGTCACGCGTTGAGTCTACTCTGGTATTTCTATTTGGCAATGGAAAGTCAGTTGGGAAAAGGTGACACTATATATAGCGGTAGAACGTGGGATTATATGAGGAAAATAAAGGAAAACATTTGAAATTTTTAATAAATGTATAGCAGAGTTATCATTATTACTATTATTATTATCATTATTTTGTTTTTATAAGTAATATTTACGAGTTTTCATACATTTAGGATGTAATAATAAACTATTACATAATTAAAAAAGGCTTAACCTATTTGATTTTATATAATGATTACAAAAATATATTTATTTGAAACGGATCAGTTGATCCGATCAGTGTTTATTTTGATAATATTTTTTTATTTATTCTCATGATAATAAAAATAATTTTAAACAGCTTTAGAATCAAATTGGATTTTAATATGCGTATATATGTGAATGAAAAATTATAATTCTCTTATTTATTCATTTTTTGATTGATAATTTTTATAAATAATATAGTATCTAGATGAAAAAATATGTTGAATTAATAATTTCTTTCGTTTTTTTTTATCTTGATAATTTTTTTTTTTAATTTTCATCAAAAATCGTTATTGAATATATATGAAATCAATAAGAGTTTTCTTATACCGCAATCGGATTTTTCAGATTAATCGAATACTTGAAACTGAATGACGCATTTCTAATGGTATTTTTTGCTCGACAAATAGCATTTTCTCACTGTATGAACAAACTCCATTTAAGTCCAACGAGAAACAAGAAATGTAAGCGGATGTTCATTGTTAGGATAGAGAAAATTCCACTGGAGGAAAATGGTAGCGTCGAGTGCTCACAGTCGTCAGAAATACGTCTCATATACACAACACTATCTCTCTGTCTAAGCTGCACCATTTCATCCTTTTATTTTATATAAATTCACATTCACATCAGAAAAAATCTAGACGCATACACATGCACACATATATTCATATGTCCACGTTTCATTCACGTCTACCCTATCATCGGTCGTTACTACTACATTTCTCTTTACGTTTGTGCTTTTATTTTGTCAATTCACATCCAAACTAAATTACATTCAATGAATTTTTGAGTTACCCGCATTGTACCTACTTTAATTCAATTACTGAAGAGAAAAAAATTTTTTAACAGTGACAATAATAATTTATCCACAGAATGAACGACTACATATATATATTATAACATAAATACATAGCTCTACTGTTTCGTTTATTTTTTTGGTTTTGCTCGGAATTAATTCTGGAATGACTCGGAATTCCATGATCAATTAACCATGATTCAATTACATTTTGTGTCACTTGAGCAAATGAGTTTTAAAACTTTCATACATTTAAATTTATGATCAATTTTACAATGATATGTAAATTTTGAAATATATAATAAAATGTTTTTATTCGCATTATTGTTATTATTTTTTCTCTATATTTTATTTCAACGTTGCACTTTCTCACCTGTCTCATCAACTCTCTCAACGTATATTCTCCAACAAAAAAACTATGAACAATAATTTTTCATTATAATAAAAAAATACTGAACATAATTAAATAATCATAGAGGAATAACGTTCGAATTTAGTTACATGCAGAGCAACTTTGAATAGATGTTTTATTTTTCATCCACTTCTTCACGCTATTTTTATTTTTTATTTTTGGTTAGTTAGCAGACGTATGTATGCCTGTGTGTGTGTGAGAGCAAGTATGTATGTGAGAGAGGTTTGAATAACCTACACTATGAATTATATATTTACGTTTTCAGCAAAATAGCGTCGTGAAAAAGGGGAGAAGAAAAAAAATTACAAATTTAATGCGGGACAGCAGACACAAGAGACAGCTCTTCGAGAAACTGACGTATAATTAGAGGAAAAAAATTTAAGTGGCACACACGTAATTTTTTTTGTGCAGAAATTAATGCCAAGAATGAGAAGTCTAGGGGAAAAATAAAAGAAAAAAAAAAAAAAAAAAAAAAAACTAAGTAAAATACAATTTTATTGCGCAGCGTGTTATTACATTTTATATATTTATTTATATTAATATAAAGGTGTAATAGAGTGAATCATTGAAAAAAAAAATTTCATATTTCAATAAATTACTTGAACTCGGTGTTAAAGTACCTCACCATTACTTACACTATTGATAATAATACAGTGCAAATATTTTATGACAAATGATGGAGAAATAACAGAGAGAGTAATTGATAGAGAGAATACGAGTGGCTATTTGTACTGGGCGAAGTCAAGAGATCTGAAACAATACGTTGTTTTGTCAACGACATTGTAAATAATTCTATATGATGTTATCAGGAGCTTCACTTGATCCTTGCAAACGAGAGACGTATTTTAACAGAGAGATGAATTGTACACAGCGATATATTTACAAAATTTCCATTTATCTTCAAATAAATAATGTATTATTGATTATAATTATTTCATTATTTTTATATATTTAAAATTCTGTGAATTTTTATAGTTGAATTTTCATGAAAAATACTATTACTCAGTGAATTTTTCATTATTTCTGTCGATAATATTCAATAGATCAATTGAATTATTCACTATTAAAGCTTTAATATTTTCACTTTTTGTGTATATATATACGATATTATCAATACATATTTTGACGTATATAAATATGACTATACATGTTTATTTTTCATATCTAATTTTCATAAAACTCTAACTTGGAATATTTGAAAATAAATTTTTCATTTTACGTGATAAAACGAAAAAGAGAAAAAAAAATTCATATATATATATATAAAGAAAAAAAAAAAAATAAGCACAACACCAACTTCAAAGTTTGAACGTCGATGTCGTAGAATAAATATAATGTGGTGCGATGTTAAAGTTTCATAAAGTTTCGTAAAACCGCACGTTCACGTGTCTCTTTTATATACGCTATCCACACCTTATAATGTATAAATAAAATATTATATTCATTATTTTGGAATGATCGTGATTCTGTGCATGATAAAATCTTCATTAGTTACGCGAAAGAAAAGCAAAAAAAAAAAAAGATTTAATTACATAATTTTTATTTTCCCTCTTTCAAAAGTAATATCTGTGTATAAAAATATATTCGGATATTTTTATTGTTCGCAAACGTATATTATACGAGATAGAATGAAGAATATTAAAATGACGGCGAATTTTCATTTGTCATGATATGCGCGCACACGAGTTAAAATTCTCGTCCGCAAAAGCGTTTACTACGTCATCTACTACTACTACTGATGCTGCTGCTGCTGCTGTTGCTGTTGCTGTTGCTGCTAGTGCTGGTACTGCGACCTCTTCATAATCCGCGAATTCTTGAGCCTCCATGCAATTTGCCTGCTCGTCGGGTTCTCGTATATGAATCCAATTTAAAGTAAGGTGCGAGGTAAAGCGGAAAAGGAGAGGGATGCGAGAATCAACGATGCCGACTCCTTCCACTTTTATCATCGAGCATGAAACGCTGGCGAAGCAAAAGCAACGCCAACATATATATATAATCTACGCGTGAGAGCTTACCTATGCGGAATGTTAAATAATCGCCTTTCATATCGGCTTCGTTAATTCCTTCTCCATTTTCATTGAATTATATAAACACACGCTGTAACACGAAGAATAATAGTGTTGAAAATGTTTCAAAAAATAAATATAACAAATATATTATATTTATATTTATACAAAAATATTAAAGTGAAAAATGAAAAATTTCTAAATAAATAATAAACATTTAAGAGAATATGAAAAATATATGGGAGAATAAAAGTGAAGAGGTAAATATTAAAGAGGCATTTTGTACAGACTCTGAGTTTTCGTCGTTGCTGTCATTGAAATTGTATATATTGCGTTGGTATATAAGAGTTTGCCGGATATGAAAGTGCAGGTGCACGCAACCGTGTGCATACGAAGCCGACAACCCGGAAACCTTAAGCCACTCGCGACGTTTCAGTCTTTAACAGATGTACTTTGCCAAGTGAGGTGAGACGAGGAGAGTGCGGGCAGAAATATAGTGAGACTATATACAACAAGCATATTTCAAAATACAAAAGTGTACCAAGAAGAGTTAGAAGATTCGCGGTACATTTATGTTTAAAAAAAAAACATATATATAAAAAAAAATAAACATATAAATAAAATAGTAAATATAAAATAACATTATTCAGTGAATGTGGATAAAACTTTAATGATTTAAAATTATATACCGTAATCGGGGGCTACTTGGTCACCTTATTAAAAGTGTATGGAAATGGCATTTAAAACGCGTTTTATGACCATGTTATACCGACATCACCAAAATACACTGCATTATGTATAGAAAAACTATAAATTGTGAATGATTTTTGAAAAAAAAAATTAATTCATGGGGTGACTAAGTTACCCCGGGGTGTGCAAGTAGCCCCCGATTACGGTACGTGTATAATTATATTATTATATATTTTTTATTTACTTCATCTATAATTCTATCACAGATTACGTATTTTCTCTACAATAAATTCGAGAAAAAAAAATAAGAAAAATCAGTTGTTTCATAATCTTATATATTTTAAAGGATATATAAGAATAAAAATAAATTGAAAATTTTAATTTGTACAGTGTGGAAAATATAAATTTATTTTGTGAATTTTTCTAGTGATTCAGTTGACGGAAACAAAAAATTAAAACAAAAATAAGACAGTGAAAATATTAAATATCATCAAGTTACGAATTTTTTTATGAGTAATTTTCATACGTCGTGTATGTAATTTAATTTTCCACACTCGTTTATACATACATATATATTGACTCCTTTTTTTTTTTTTGTCAACAACACAATCAACCCCTTGGTAGCTTTTAATATCACTATATATATATAAACTGTAACAGCTTTTGCCTTTCTGGTCGAGCGTTGTTTTCAATGTTTGCGAAAAAATTTTCTACCGACGCGTAAAATTCGAGTGTTATATATTTTTGTTGATTTTATTTATTTCATTTTTTCCATCCATCACACTCACTTTTTCTTTCTCATTATTATTCGTATTATTATTCCTCCTTTTTTTCGTATATAAATATATATACTCATGGATTTCGTTGATATGATGACGCTAGCAGCAAGATCCCATGTGACCAATTTGGCGCGATGAAATGAGTGAGTCCGGGCACATGGCCAATTAGAGCGACACAGGATTGCATAGAGCAGAAATAAAAAGTATACGAAAAAATAGAGAAAAGTTTCGATGAAGTGAGTTCAAAGAAGATTATCCCTGGTGATTTATTTTTTTCTTTTTTTTTTTTTTCTCTTTTTTTCCTTTTTTTCTCGTCTTTTGGTTGTCGACCACGCGCGAAAACATTGGGAGAGAGGAGAGAAATCGAGAAAGTGATGAAGAAACGCAAGCCGAGATAGAGATAAGGGTGACACGATAACAGAAGTGAAATTGATGTCAAATCTCTTTATCCGGTCTTGCGTTGGTGATGCGGCGCGAGGAGATTCACTATGAGAAAAGTGCGAAGTGACAGGGAAAGAGCATGTGAAAAAAGAAAAAGAGGAAAATAATAATAATAATAGAAAGACCGAGAAAAGGAGGGAAAAAAGACTACAAGTTTTCTTAGTAAACCTCAATGACTGAAAATCTCGTATTAAAGTAAGATATATTCATTTGGTCTATATATATCTACCATGAAATATTCTCAAACAAATTTTAAATGTATCATATACGTGAATAAAATTATTTTATATGTGAGTATGATAAATTTTGTTTGCAAAGTAATTTTTTAAAATATTCTCTCCAAAGAAGAAAATAAAAAATAACTAGGGGTGTTTGTTTGCTCGCTCGCGAATTCGTTTGCATTGTTGCTCACTTGTTGTTACGTATTTGATACCGATCAGTATCACATTGAGAACTTCCCGATTTCATTGGCGCTTAATAGCTCGTTCGCAAATTTCTATCTCTCCGGAACAGAAGCGCGTGCGAGTTCGCATTGTCGATAATATATAAGAACGAAATTATTATGTTATAATTAACGTATTTATTCATACAATTTATATAAATCAAAATAAGAGAAAAAAAGAAATGAATAAATAAAAAATTCAGTAAAATTTAAATTTATTATTATTATTTTTATTTATTGAAATAATAAATTACATATTCGATACCGTTAGAGATAAAATATCAAAACTACTCGATTCTATTGGCGCTTAAACGCATATTTCAGCTGCAAAATTGAGTTTTTTCTAAAAAAACTCTTCAATGAATGGACCGATATGGATCAAAAAACTAATCAACAGTAAGTTGCATCAAGACCTACCAATGACATCATAGATCACCTGAATCGGGTCATTGGTTCTCACGTAATGGAAAACGCAAAATTATGCTCACACAGCTACACCCACACACACACACACAGACGTTCAACTCAAAATGATTGCAAATTACTCTACTGACCTTGAAATGTGAAGACCTGATAAAGGAACGAGTTTCGATTTTCAGGGTCATTACAATAACTTCCTTACGGGAAGTTGAAAAACAATTTATCATTGCATTTGACAATTAATTATACTTTTATAGAAAATGAAAGTAAAGAAAAAAAAAAGAGATTCAATAAACATTTTGACATTGTCAATTTTCAAATGTGTAGAACCGCTGTGTTGTTGATTGAGTGAAATTGAGAGCTCAAAAGTAGATGTGGATAGAATGAAAGTTGAGATGGACGGAGAAAACGATGGAGAGGAAAAGTCTGATATGGTTTATACAGATGGAGCGAGAGGAAAGAGGAGGTAGAGAGGCGTTGGTGAGTCAACGAACGCATAATTAGCAAGACAAACGGGCAAAATTACTCAACTGCCGGCAAAGATATAAATCAGAAGCTTCAACGGCAAGATGTGGAAATCGTCTCCTTGGAAACTATAGAGTGTAGTAGCTGAAGGCAGTACAGTATTACGACTAACATGACGCGAGATAAAGAGGAAATGTAAAAGTGAGATAGAGTTATGGAGAGCATGTAGTAACGTAAGTGCAAGAGTGAGATGAGTGTTTGTACATTGCGACCCATGACCGAATGAACTAACGGGGAAGTTTAATGAATTGAGGGTTGTTAATGAGTTCGGTGTACGAATAGAAACTCTTGAGACTACATTTTTAGACATCTCAATCTCTAATGCATATTCAAAAGCCATTTCATCATGCAATAACCGACATTATTTTTATTATTATTATTATTATCTCTTTTTTATTTAATTAATTATTTATTTATTTATTTATGTATTTATATTTTTTTCTTCATCATTGTCTTTCATTTTTCTTTCATTTTTATATTACATTTAATTACTTTTATTTATCATGTCGATAAGATATTTTTGATTTTTTTTTTCGGATTCAAATTATAATTAATTGGGTTCTGAAATATTCTGTGTCTAAATGATTTTTATTTATTCCATTTTTTCATTTATTTTTCCATGTTTATTCAAGCTCATATCATGAAACCTGAATCACGAAAAAACAAAAACAGAAAAATTATTCACGAATTTTATATACGTAGAATATAAACTGAATTGAATTATATTATTGGAAAAAATTCTTGAATTTGAAATAATAAATCAAACTGTGTTATATTTCTGTGTACGATTCTCGTTCAAATTAATATGGAGTACGTTCTGTATATATAAACGAAAATAAAAGGAGGAAAATAATAATAATAATAATAATAATAATAATAATAATAATAATAATAATAATAATGTAGAGAGAAGTATAAAAAGAAAAAATCTGTCATCATTCAGAAATTCTTTAATACGACGCGGGTATTAGTTGCGAACAACGTAAGTTCCAGGCGTAGCTTTAGGAAAAATAAGGGGCACTGGAGTTTTCCATTATCCCTTGAAGATTCGAGAGTTTTCCCCTGTCAATACAAATTCTTTTCTCATTCTTTTTCACGTTATATCATTTCAACAAATTTCTCGTCGAGTTCACCAATTACAATCCTGTTGGTTCTGCAATATACTATTCAATATAATTTGATGAAATTATTTATATAATAAAAGCATTCAAATACATAGATGCAATGAATAGATTAAAAAGAAATAAGAAAATAAAAGGTAAAAAGAGAAAAAATACTTCCTTAAAGGCAAAAAAAAAAAGAAAAAAAGAACGAGAACAAAATGAAAATAAAAACGAGAAAAAAAAAAAACAAAAAAAAAATCCGTAAATAGATAAAACGTTCTAGAAGAGTAAATGGGCAAGATCGATTTGCGTGCAAGTGGCGAAAGTTACGTTTGTGAGATCAGATTCATCACAAATTTACATACGACCATTCCTTCACCATGAAATCCGGTGTACCCCTCTTCAGTTTCTCCTCCTCCTTCTACCGTTCAACCCCCTCTCTCTAGAGAAGATTTATTACTTTGCGTGGCTCACGTCGAACCAATTAACGTTTGCGCAATACTCGGATGACCGTGTTACACATACATATATGTATATAAAATAACTATATAGCGTTTATTGTAATTTGTACAAGACCATATAGTTTTGTAGTATTGCCATGAAAATTTTATTTTCACATTTCATCACGTACGTTGACAAAAATGATACTGAGATAAAATTATATCTATAGATTTTATTATTGGATGGATGTAACATTAAGTTGAGTTATAAAATGTATGAAATAAATAATTTTACATTGAATATCGTTAAAATAATAATAATACTTTGACAATTTTTTAATACAAAAAAATTATTTGTATTATCTCTCGAATCTTTTTTTTATTTATTTTTTGTTGTTATTTTGCGTTATACAACGCACACACAGGACTGGTCAATTGAAAATGTAAAGAATGCAGTAAATCTCCACAACCTCGATTGTGTCGACAACTTTTTTTTTCTTTTTTTTTTTTTTTTTTTTTTTCCCATCCCTCTCTATAAACTCTGTCCCAGTTCTTTTCACCCCACCCGATCGTTCAGTACGCCCTCTTATACCACAAGAAAAACTTCTTTTCTCATACAGTGCTTCTCTCACGCGTTTTACCGAGATTTACTACCTTGCATCGAAATACTCCTCCCGTTTCTTTTTCCTCCCTTTTTTCCCTACATTTTATATTTCTTCGCATAACGATAACTTTTATTTCAAAAATTTTGCCGCAATTTTATTGCTGTCAATTCTGATTCATTTAATTCCAAATTGTATGCGTCCAACTTACACAATCTACACGTACAAAAAAAAAACAATCCACTTTATACGAAGATAATAATATTTTGGAATAAGTATATTGAATTTTGATAATATGAAATGAAGAGAGTAGAAAAAAAAAAAGAAAAAAGAAAAAAAAAATCTCAAAGTGAGTTATTATGTTGTATATGAAGTAAATCTAGCGTCGTTATTTGCATGATTTACTTTGCTTTTATAACATTCAGACTGACACATCACGACATAAAATACAGATTCTATTTTACGTACTTTACCAGGTATGCCAAGGGCACTTTCCTCTGTTATTCGCACTTTGTGGCCTTTGTGATGTTGACAAGAATAAGCACAAACACTACACATATACATTTATATATAATGACAAAGTATTGCCGCTACTCAACCAACAAAACTCATATACTAACTCGATTTTTTTATTTTCTCTTTCTTTTTCATCAATTAGAGTTTTACATACATCAATATACGTATACTTTATTCATATACTTTGTAAGTATTTAAATCCAGAATTTTCCTTAATTCTGTATTAAACAGTGACCTGTTGAGATTTATCATTTGACTTTGTATATCTTGGACATTTCATTACAATTCTCCAACATTGTGGCCATTAGACTGGAACTACCGGATTTCAATGATAAAATCTATTGTGTAATCTAATATATTACATTGTCAAGTTGTGGTATCTCAGTCCTTGGTCAAGGCTTCATCCAATTCTGTCCACAGAATTCTGGTTAAGCATCGGTCCACTATCTTAACCTAAACCTAAACCTAAACCTAAACCAAAACTGTCACCGTTAATCTCAACTCACTTGAAAATAATTTAATAGAAATATCGTTTTTTTTTTATTTATATTTTTTTGTTCGTGTAAATATATTTGATATGACTATAGATGTGATATTGATAAATATATAAAGACAATAGACATATTCATGGTGAATATATAAATTAATTTCTTTTTTTATTGTCTAACATCGTGTTCTTAGACTATTGAAGAGAGTACATACATATATATTGGTAGAATGTATTATAAAAATAAATGCTATAAAAATAAAACGAGAATTATGAAGAAAAATTTCGCACTTTTCTCGTGTAATTTCACGATTTACGAGAGTTGGCTGACAGCCAAAAAGGTATAAGACGAGTATTACACGAGGCCGGCAATGTCCGCCACGTTGTTTCCGCGCGAACGGGACACGGAATTATCGGATCGCTGGTAAAGGTCCGGAGGGAAAAGAGAATGAAGACATGGGAAAAGATTCAATGTAACTTTAATAATAGAAGTAGAAGAGAAAAGAAAAAAAAAAAAGCGGAAGATATTTTTTATTTTTCACACTGTGTGGTCGTTGAAATATAAAATGTCATCACATTTTGAATTCAAAATTATTTTCTGATGTGTAAAATGCGTTTTATCTCTCCAAAATGAATAATTATAATTCGTATATGAGACAAGATATTTTTTAAATCAAAATTTATCAAAGAAAAAACAAATTTTCCGGTATATTTTTATTTATTTATTATTTTCGCATTTTACTAGTTTTTTTATTTATTGATTTTTTAAATACACTATACATTTGTATTTTTATATGCAATAATATTTGATTGGAATATTTTCGTTTAGTTGATTTTTTATATACAGTTGATATATAATTTTTGAAATGAAATACTAAATTGAAATACATGACCAGCTGTGCCCTGAGATTGTATGACGCGAAAAACAATATACATATATATATATATATATATATATGTTATATATATATTTTTTTTTTTCCGGCCACTGCCTCAGCTTTGTTTTTATTTTTTATCGATTATTATAGTATGTTTAACCAAGAAATTCCACTAATCCTGAATATGTCCACTCTTTCATACTACCACGGTATTGTTTACTTTTACTCTCGGAAGAAATAAATTAAAAACAAAGTAAATTGCGTTACCATACGATATTTTTATTATATTCACTTTTATTCATTTTTTATTGTTTTACATTCATTGTATACCAGCGTTAGCTGTTGTAACTACTAAACTTTTTTTGTCCTTTCGAAAGACTTCTTTTTTTTTCAATCAGAAAAAATGCAACGAACAATAAAAAATATGAATAACAGTTGTAATAATAATACTGTTATCACTCGATAACCTCAAGTAGTCTATATCTTATTAGAATGCAGTACGCAAACAATAATAATAAAAAATTTATTATCAAATGATTGTATATATATATATAATTAAGACTTTTGAAAAGAAATAATTATAACTATAATTGATTTCTGGAGCACAATTTCAATTCAAAAAATCGTGAAAGAAAAGTAAAAGAAAAAGATTGATTTATCACGTTATTATATAAAATAATATTTTGTTTCATTGAGAGAAAAAAAAAAAAAAAAACACTACGAGCACGTGCTTGGTTGGTACATTCACACAATAATTATTTTTCTTGGACATAACAATACATCATGTGACCAAATTAATTATCACATTTGCAATCCATGGATTATTATTTTTCCCAACAATGTCACACTTTCTTTCTATTCTATTTTTTTTTTTTTTTTTTTTTTTTTGTCATTCACATCCAATAACTTCCATATGTGAAAATAAAAAATAAAAAAATAATAAAAAAATAAAAACAATAAAATATATCAATTTTCCACATTATCTATTGACAATTAATATTTTATTAACTGTATAAAATAATAAATTTTCATTCAAAAATACATTAAGGAATATTATTTTGTATAATCTATCAACAATACGAACAATTGAAATACAAGACAAGTGTAGTAAATTCAATGTGGCAAATGCCGCAGCTATTCGTGTGAGGAAATGCCTTTACATTAAATCCAATGAAACTTTCTCGTATAAGTGAAGTAGTGGACTGAAACTGAACTACCAGTATGAGCAAATGAATAGACGTAGCAATGGAGATGGCGATAAATGACGAGAATACGTTTTGGCCAAGCTATGCGGGATGGTTTATGAGCGTGTGCGCACAAGCAAGAGCGATCAAACTGACAGTGGAACAGGCGATAGATGGCGAGAAGTGAGGGGCGAGGGAGAGCGCAGGAGGAAGAGGGGGGGGGGACACACGAGAGAAGCGATCTTGTGGTTAGTTTGGAAGCGTTTCGCGGTGGTAAGTTGGAAGCGAGGCATTCGACATGATGGAGACGAGACACGCTACTCTGTTCAAACTTCAGACAGGAAAGAAAGCAAAACGAACAGCACTCGACAAACAGCAAAATTTCAGGCGCATGTGCGGCCGGAAATACTCTTTGGTCTTTATCATCGTACGTTATATATCATTTAAAGAAGAAAAAAAAAATATATATATATATATATATTTTGTATATTCATCTATGTATGTGTATTATACATACGTAGATTCACATAAGAGAAAGAAAAAAAAAAAAAAACACGTACATAAATGAAATGAAGAAAAGAAGAAAGTAGAGAGGAAAAGAAAAAAAAAACAATAGTACGTCTTTGAGTGTATCACAAAAGCACTTTTTCACAACAGACGCAGACACGAGTGTATCGTAGCAGAGAGCGATTGCCTTGTCTTACCAATGAAATTCTTTTTCAACTAGATATATATAAATGGCACATGAGGATTTTACGGTGTTCTTCAGTTGCGCTATAATTTTCAACCACAAGAGAAAACGTGCGGTATATTCTTAAAAGGCTTTGGGCACATATCCACACCCATCCACCCACCAGCCACCACCGTAGTGCATGCACATGTGTGCATATATATATGGATATATATATTAGGAAAACGAGAGAGAGAGAGAGAGAGAGAGAGAGAAAGAGAGAGTGTGTGTGGGGGAGTAGGATTGAGGGCACTTTGCCTAGCCGTAAGAGAGAGCCAAACCCAGATACATATAACTTGTCTTGAAGGCTGCCGCAAGGCGTTCGCAAGTCTCCCTGGAACTAGAGATTCGTTCACCCGTGCAACTCACTTCCTGCACGGAGATGGAATGTGCTCTCAGAATCAGGAAAATCGTAGGGATGAATACATCGTGAAATTCACGAGAGATCTCGACTTGAAGGAAGCATATGATATATATATATATGTATTGGTGTATGTGAAATATATATGTGTAGTGAAAAGAGATGGAAAACGAGTGAGTATAGATGAACGATATCCAAAGAAATCCATCAAGCTATCGTTTGGCCTCCATCTTTACGAGCGGCTTATCGAGCGGTCGATCGTGTATGAATCTCTCGTAAAGCTCCGGAAAAAATAGTATGACAAGATTCACATCGAGCTCTTCCTCACAATGTGTGTGTATGTGGGTGTGTGTGTGCGTGTGTGTGAGAGAGAGAAAGAGTTTTTTTATGAAAAATTAACAAAAAAAAATGTGGATAAGTGAACTTACCCAGTACTTTTCATCACAATTCAATGAACTAATGATATAACCAAAATTTGGTTCATATCATAATTTTATCATATATATTTCATAATTGCAATTCGATTGGCAGATAAATGGATAATGGCACATGTAAGGGGATGAGAATATTCATGAAAATTCAGAAATAAGTTTACCAAAAATTCAGCACAACACCATTTTTCTCTATCCGCTACGTGATGAAAAGTGGAAAAAATAAGTTGAAAAGAAAAGATTTGCGAGGGACTGGGGAGAGCTGAAATTTATACAATAAAACAAAAAAAAAATGATATTCACGAGATTATTGTCTTTTGATTTCTCTTATGTTGCCCACTTCACATTCGGCTGGATTCACCAATTTTTCTGATTTAGAAAATTTGTCAGATGCGTATTATAACTGCTTGAAACAATAGAAGTATAGAAAGACGTAAAATGGAGAGAAAAAAATTCAGGAAAAAAAAAAAAAATAACGATTGTACGCTAATTCTGTCCATTACTAAACTGACATTTGTGATTGAATTTTATATCGTGTTTAAGTGATTCACAGTAATTTTGATTTGTCTCAATATCGCCCTTAACTCCAGAAAATTACAAAACTGCCGGCCCGGAACTCTTGATTATATTTAAATTAATGAGAAATAATCAAAAATTCATTTCATTTCATTATGTAATTTTCATACAAAACAAAAGATTGAGCCCAATTATACTGTTTATTCGTTGTCGTTTTCAATGCAAAAACCAAAAATAAATTATGTGCATTTGATTTTTCATAACCTCAGAGTAATTCCGATCTTGCCAATCTTAACAATTAATATAATTGCAAAGTGGATATGAATCGATGTAACGCGTGACTTTTCTGCATCTTAATCTCACGAAATTTACAACGCGTATCCTATCGATATGATTGTATACATTGGTGTATTATGCAAATATTGTTCATTTGATATCAATTAATTGTTTCACAATAAACTGCTTACATCATAAATTTCAAAGTTCCGTTACATTAGACATTATTTTTCACTAACCAGTCATTTTTATCAGCAATTTTATTTCACAATTGAAAATAAATCAAAATCTCAAACAAGTAAAGAATTTTACAATTTTCAAATTAAATTTGTATATTATAAATTCAATACTGTCATAATAGACAAGGCATTTTAGTTTATTCGTAGTAGTTTTCAACCGATATGACAATTATTTTCTTCTACTTATAGTTTAGTCAGTTTGAAAATGGTCAGGGATTTGAGTGTAATGATAAAATCTACCCACAATGCCGTCATTCCCTTAATAACCTTTTTTTTCTTGTTCATCGATCAGCAAATAAGAAATAACCAAAATTTGAATTTTTTTTTTTTTTTTGTATCAAGTTCCAGCCATCATGTCTAAGTCACTATTGATTACATGTGAAATTGACCCGTTGATCATTATCACCCATCAAATTCTGTAACAGTGAGAAGAGAGGGGATTTTTTATTTAACACTGGGAAGTCACGGAGAGTTTTGAATTTTCAGAGGTCAGTCAATTTTGATCAGTCAGACACACTACATCAATATCACTGTAACATTTTTCAAAACTATACGTGTATATATAATTCAACTAATTCCCAATAGATAAATTTAAGAAAAAGAATCAATTCAATAACATTTAACTAGATATTTGAGTCTGAATTGACAAAATATCTATCTCCCAACTGCTCAATCCACAAGGAATCATGAAGGAGATACAATTTAATTGAATACTTTATATATATTTACTCACATATACATACGAAAGTATGTATAATAAATTCAAAATAAATACAATCTGTAAGAAATAAAAAAAACATCTTTTTTTTTCCTCCATTTATATAATTTCCTTTTTTTGAAGTATAAAGAATAAAAGTGTAAAGAAATATAACATTAAGTGTTCTTGCAATGTAAGAATATACCCCCATAAAGTATACACACAAATGAGACGTGACTCTTTTAAATGTGTATACCCTCTCCACCATATATATATACATATATATTTGAACACACATACACGATGCCTTATTTCCGGACGAATGCATCGAGCATCGCTGCTGACGACCAAAGGTTACAACGAGGAAAGGGAAGAAAAATACAATCAAAATGAAAAAAAATATAACACAATAATAATAATAATAATAATAATAATAATAATAAAATGTGAAAAAGCAAAAGTGCAACGATGTAGATAAATGTAAATGAAACAAAAAAAAAAAAAAAAAAAAGAAGAAAAAGAAAAATTATATAAGGATGAAAATGAAAAGATGTTAAGCACAAAAGATACGTCTGCAACGCGCATCATATATATATATACGTTAGTTTATATTTATGTATATATAATGGTATATGCTTATGTATAGAAATAATAAACGAGTATATAGATGTATATAGTAAATGGTGTACAAAGGGGAGTAAGAAGGAAAACGGGATACCAGCAACGATAAAGATGGAATGCACTATCCAACGCCGCGGCATGTCCGACATTTCAGAAGTTTGAGTGAAACGCGTTTAATGCTTCTCTTTGACGTGCACGAATGTTAGTAAGGTACATTATGTACAATCGCGTGGTTGTATAAATACCTATATATATATATATTTGAGAGAGAGAGAGATTGAACAAATGCAGCGCCTTCATCAGTCGCTCTTTATACAATGTGTGTATGTAGGTATATATAACATTTGCTTGAGTAAAACGCCATCCGCACATACGATGCACGCATTGCTTAGTCAATGCAAACTTCCGCGGTATATACACAGCCGTGATAATACGCGCAAGGAAATTTATCTCGTTTACATGTAAAACAATATATAATATTGTTATTTATTATCACTAATCATTATTTATTATTCATTTTATTTTATTATATTTCATTTTATTATTATTATTATTTTTTTTTTTTATTATCCATTTAGTATGTTATGTAGAAACATTTTTTGTTTTTTGGAATATTATTTCATACAAATATTATTCATTGTATATATTTAAAAATATATTTTATGGTGCGAATTTTGAGTTGTATGAAGTATTGAAATAATGGAATATAAAATAAAACATGACGAAACAGAGTGTTTTGCGATTTGTAATATTATCTAATTGTAAATTACAGTTGAATGAAATTGAAATTTAACTTTGCACTCACAGGTTATATATATATAATATAATAACGTATTTCTACTACATTTATCGTTTGTAAACTACAACGTATAACAACATCATACTGAAATGAATGATTTATTATACAAAAAATATTATTATTATTATTATTATTATTATTATTATTATAGAGACTATTAGGTTTATATTAGAAATGATTTTTAATTTTTTTGTATTTTACCTGTACACGTAGAAACTAAACGGTTTAACAAGAAAGAAAACAAATATAAAAAGAAAAAAACATGACAATATAAGCGTTGTAAAACAATACATCAATATATTTAGATATATCTAAGTAAATATATGAGATAAATTAGAAAACGAAGAGGAGGGGTCGGGCGGGCGGGCGGGCGGGGGGGGGGGGGGGCAATAGATAGGGCCTCGCTTTTAAAGCTCACTCGTGTGGCTTCCCGACACTGTCTGACCGGCGGATTATCAGCTTAACTGATGCGGCTACTGGTGACTAGTTGGATTATTTCCACCCGCGAGCAACCGATCGGGGTAAGCCTGTACAGCAATATAGTAGACAATGGCTATGCAACCTGCACTAAGTTAAAATTACTCGTTTATTTTATATGAGTAATTTTACAGATAAATCAAAAGTGGAATGCTCAACGTTCATAATTATATATTTATATTTATTTATTTATTTAATTATTTATTCATAACAATACGAATGATATATATATAAAATACTCACATAGAGCATTGAGTTACCCTTCATGTGCACATAATCCAACGAGACTATATAACCCTAGGGAAATTTAGATTAACCCGGTAAAACTGTTGTTTCATGCGCTCGAGTTCGCGTACACGCGAGATGACAACGACAACGACAACGACAACGCCAACGACAATGAGAACGTGGACGCGAGTAAGAGAATGAAAGGGATGGCTCGCCACAATAGGGGGATAGGTTAGGTAAAAGCATTCGTGCGCCATCCACGTATATAACACCATTAACGTTAACTTAGCGACCTACGGCCGTGACGATGTGCCATTGCGGTTATACAAATAATGTTGACTTTCAAATTTTCGTGAGTATAATGCGTTGAATAAGTGCAACACACTGAAAATATATTCTATATATATTGAAAAATGATAATAAAAAAAAATTATAATAATAATAATAAAATTTGAGAAGTGAAACAAGCCGCGTGCGCAACGACCACCACTACTAGACACATCGACCCAAAAATACGCATTATCAATATATATGTACGTACATTTAAGTATGTATTTATATATATGAATATGTGTGAGTGTGTTGTATGTGTGATAACAAGCGCAATCCCACTGCATATATGAGAATACGAGACAATGAGAAAAGAGGATATTCTTGAATATGAGATAGGATATAGAGAGAAGTAACGAACGTTCTTCGTGTTGGAGGTGAAATTTTGAGTTTGTGTGAATATATATGAAACGTGATTTATATCTTGGAATACCAACTCTGTATCCCGTATTTTATTCGTATTACAATTTGTTTTTTGTTCTTTTACGCGACTTTATATCAAATTTTTTTTTTAATATCAATTCTCTAAAAATAATTTTATAAAGGTAATATTGAATAATTATATCAATTGGTTTGTTTTATTTTGTTTTGTTTTTTTTCGTTCTTTGCATAAGAAAAAGTTTATGGTGAACGTAAATTTTTTTGTTTAAATTTTTTGAGTGTAAATATTAGATTTTTCCCCCTCTCATGACAAGAATGGAGAAGATAATAAGAGATATGGTATTATTCTATTTATTCTGATTTGTTGTTTATATTTTGATTCACTGAGTATTCTGTTCGCACTTCTATTTATTAATTTAACAGATAAAATATTAATAAACATTATCGAAAATATGAAAAAAATTTACTCTAATCTTACGTAAGAGGTTGATATACCTTTTTTTTATTATCAATTTTCTTGTTAATATCATATTTATACTTGACAATAGTCAAAAATTATTACATAAAAATTTGTGATTATCGGCTGACTATTCGAAATCTAGTACTACTAATTTCAGATATTTTTATACAAACAATTATGAAAAGTTTTTTACATTCATTTAGAATTTATATTTTTTCAATGTAAAATATTTCAAAAACAATATTTTTTAATTATTAATTTTTTTGTTTTGTTTTTGTTTTATATATATTATAGGGCCGCCGGTCCAAGCGAGAGCAGTTCTCGATGGTACAGCCAAACTTCCATGTGACATTCGTCCACCGCTGCCTAATGACTCTGTTATTCTGGTAGTTTGGTATAAAGCACCAGAACGTTCACTTGATATAATTCCAATCTACAGGTAAGAAATATTTTTTTATTCATTCACACATTATTATTTAATCAATTTATAATATAGATTCATTCAAATATTTAGAATTGGAAGAAATATATACATATATATTAATTAAAATTTCTGATTGATATGAAAGTTATGACAATTCATTTATAATTCCATCTAGAGGAAAATATTATAGATATAATATATTTATTATTATTATTATTATTATTATTATTATTTTATCTTCAACATTAGAGAGTTATGATGTTACAGAAATGTATTATTTGATCGTGAATTATATACGTGTAACACGTGAACATACCTGTAAAAGGCAAATGGCAATGCGTTAGGTTAACTGCGAGAGACTGTTAAAGCTCAAAGGATCGTGATAAAATATATACGTTTGGGGAAATGTGCGCGTGCCGACAGATAATAAAGCGCGATAATTCATCCTACATCCAATAGTATTATATATATCTACGGTACTTTACTACATTACATCCCCGTGTTCCAAATGACAAATACACGATAACTCAAGGGTTGAAAATTATTCATGTTTAAGTGAGTAAACAAAAAAGTAATTGAATCATTAATTCCTCCAGAGTAACATTTTTATCAACAAATAATTTAAGAGTATGAAAAAAATTATATGGATAAATAATTATCGAGAATAAAAAATTACACATGATCTTATATTATTAACGTGAATGAACGGAAATTTCGTCGGTCACGTGAACACAGTTTGTCTCTTCAACCAAATTAATTTTGTACGAGTAAAGATGATAATTTATTGATTAGAATCAACCATGTTGAAATGGCTGTACAATTTCACTCGGTTTATTATTATTAAAGTGTTACGTAATATTGTATTTCAATTGATATAAAATTTACAATGCAAAGTGCATTTGAATTAATCCAATTCTATCATTTGACATTGAAATATGTATATTATTGTTTAATGTTTCTCTCAATTTCCGCTCCTTGAACAATATCATTTATCGATTTACGTGACATATATATTCAATCTTTACACTTTATTGCATACTCTTATCCACAAACATATACACATATATATATATTCTACGTGTAAATGAAGGAAGTGACGACGAGTTTAATCCGGTAATTTCTCGATGTATATACCGCGACCTTCCGTTACACAGGAAGCCACCGGATGCGATAGCAAGTTGAAAACTGCCGACCGTTTATCCTTTCTATACTATTTCACACAACAGTAAACTGTAGATCTATCCCTCAGCAACGGTATGTGCACACAACAGTATTCACTATCACTTGGGCAATGCGGCAAAATTTATCCGTACACGTACATATGTATATATAGTACATAACGGTCATATATTTTCCAATGAATTAATGCACAAAGTTAGCGTTGATGAAAGTGTAATTTGTCGTTGATGTCTATATATATACGTATCTATTTATTTAATATAAGAGTGAAGTGGTGTATGTAATGAGTTATAAACACATTTGTGTCATCAACGACTTTTGAAGTAATTTTACGTGATAAATCATATTTTAAAATAAAAAAATAGAGAAAAAAAAAAACTAGTTGTACTGGAGTTTGACAAAACTAAATCACTATATCTCTAACTAACTGTATTTATTATTCTCTGTGGCTAATATCTTTTCTTCTTTTAATTCTCATTATATATTCTATATATATCAAGCTACACTTCTCACAAACACTTTTAGTGTACGCTATGGTTACATATATATATATATATAGGATATATCTGAAAGTCATGAATATTCACAAACTGCTACCGCAAAATCGGACCACTAAAACAATAAAAAGTTGTAGACTCACACGCTAACATAGATTATGCGCGTTTTCACTCGTGCATTTTCTCGCAATGCCACGACCCCATGCACAACCAACTATCCTAGTCACTCTGCCACTGCCAACTCATTATTATCTGTATATACGTTAATATGTATGTATATACTCGTATATATTCAATGTAGATGCGTATATAGAAAGTGCTATGAATGTACATGGGCGTAAGAGCATTTAAACCGAATTCATACACACACGCATATTTATTCATAAATATATATATTTTAATTTACAAACTCACTTTTTCCGTTGCAAATGAAACTCATATTCATATACAAAAACATAATATTATACTCACAAAGTATAATGAGCAATTAAAAAAATTTCCTCATCAAATGTTTTATCGCATAGCATTGTAAATTTGGTACGATCCATGACAAATAATGTAATTATTGATTGTATATACTCCTAGTTTATTATTGTTATTATTATTATTATCTTTATTTTTGCTTTCAACAAAGGAATTCAATTGCTGTAGAACAACAAGATGGTTTTGAGATTAATGAG
Organism: Dinocampus coccinellae; assembly: GCA_963920625.1. Taxonomy (NCBI): domain Eukaryota; kingdom Metazoa; phylum Arthropoda; class Insecta; order Hymenoptera; family Braconidae; genus Dinocampus; species Dinocampus coccinellae. The sequence goes on from OY987184.1 coordinate 12,843,545, forward strand.
CATTACTTTGTTCAATGCTTGGCCCTTTTATATATACTCTCTTCTGTATATTTTATTTCTATTTTGTTTTCACTCACTGACAATTAGCCCCTTTATTTTCTACCCCTTCACGTCCATCAAAAACTCATTCTCTCTCACCTGCATGCCACACACAGACACACACACACACACATATATATATAAGTACTGTGAATAATGTCATTCGCCGATGTTGCCATGGTGCATAATCAATGGGCGCTGTGGTGTAGTGATTTTATATCACTGGTTGTTTTGCGCTCCTCTTCTTCTTGTTGACACTCTGAATTTTTTTCTCGTTTTTCTTTATAAAAAAAATAAAAATGAGAATATATATGTGTATATGTATGTAATTACAAATGGCAAAAACGTCGAGGTCGCACGTAGACACTGTTAAATAAATTATCTGGTTTCTAATTACGCAAAAAACAACGCCTGAGTCTTCCTGGTCCCAGTAGTGCGAGCATACGGTTCCAGTCGCGACGGCGTACTCGACTACACACAGTCATGAGGGAAAAAAGAAGAAGAGAAAAGTGAAGAAAACTAAACCAAATAATAATAATAATAATAATAATAATAATAATAATAATAATAAAAGAAAAATAAAAGAAAAGAAAAAAAAATTAAAAAATAATGAAAATAAAGCGGGGGAGGGGAGGGGGGGAGTAAAGAAAGTAAGAAGAAAAAAATAAAAAATAGAAGAATACACCACAGAGTTTACAACGCTTTCCACAATATACGTATATTTTCCAACCACGTTCTCACAGTACACCATCTATATATATAAAGCCTTCACCTACATCTATAAACACACATAATCTCACACATATATACCCCTCCCAACACTGGCGTATCGTTTGAATAAGACAAATGTTTCCAACCCGTGTCGCAGCTTCTTTTCCATCTCTTCATCCTTCTTTATCTCTGTCCACTTTTCTTTTTTTTTTTCTTTTTTTTTTTTTTCGCCACATTTCTTTTTTTTTTTTTTTTCTTTCATTCTTTTTCTCACAACATCAGTATTTTATATTCTCTCTGTATTCCAACAGTCTTATTCCCACAGCTCATCTAATTTTTTTTATAATAAAATATTATATATATATATATAATATAATCCACTATTATACTTTTATTGAAATAAATTGTCGGTTCATTTAAATAAGTAGAATTCAACCATTTAGATTAAGAAAAAAGAAACATGTGATATAAATATATACATATATTTCATTTTTCTTTCACCATCTCCTTGCATTCGAGTGTATTCAACTCATAATGGAAGCGATGCGTCTTCATTTAACTGGTTGTTTCGCGGTAACACTCGGGATCCCACTCAACTGGATATAATGGCACACATTCCACTCCACTATGTATGTACAATACATATATACTTATATATATGTATGTAATGTATATGCATACAGAGAGCTGCGATGCTTTAGGGGATGGTATTAGTAGAACTCTGTACTCTCTGTCCACTGTGAGAGTATATAATTACTCCTGCAAGTTTCTAATATACATAGTCATATCAACAGTTTAATAACACAGTTTATTCTCACTATATATATCCATGTGATATTTGAATTTTGTCTTGTTCGTGTATAATAAATAAATTACTATATGAATATAATTATACAAATGGGGAAAAAAAAAATGTATTTTAAATTGTCAATTCTTGATTAGTGTCAGGATATAAATCATAATTTTGTAATAATATAAAATAATATATTTCAATAATTAATTTAATATTGGACATTATTCTCTTTTTTGATTCAACTTTACATAGATAATAAATGTATATATTTTATTCGTCATTCTGTCACAAATTTCAGTTCATTATTGATCTACCAGTATAATAAGCAAATAGTTTATCATTTTAAGTGAAAATGCAATATATTTTCTTATATTACAATTATCAAATATTATTCTAATACCTTCTATACACTATATTATTATGAACTGTTTTCATTAACACGATTCAATGATAATGATACAAATAATATCTATTATTTATTTACTGTACAATACAAATGTTTAACGCAATAAATGATTTTTAGCGCATCATCAACGAATGTTCATATATAGACGCTATTTTCATCGTAAATTATTTATAGAAAATATATATTCTCTATATTTTTGAATATAAATTCATAAATTCAACGGATGAAGTGAAGATTAAAAATGAATTTACGGTAGATAGTGAAAGGGAAAGACAAAAAAAAAAATCAATTACAAATCATAATAAACGATGGATTAAGCAGTGGAAAGTAATGGGTGATATATATATAAATGTGGATAGTGACATGATTGGACTGATGGAAAATTCAAGTGGATTTTTATATATACTCAGAGATTGGCGTTCCATGAGTGATTTAAAAATGAATACGTGATGCGTCACAAGCAAATCCTACTCATAGTAAAAAGGTGAAATGTATAGAAAGGTGAGAGTGGTGAATTGACGGGATTCGATGTGTACCAGAATCCTCAACGTTGGAACGCAATTCTACACACGGCTCAGTGAGTCAAATTCAAATGAATCGGAAACGGAAACCTCATCTTCTATTCGCCTGAATATATATATATCCATTTCTTTTTCATTCTCATTCTTGATCCCACATTATTCCATAAATTCGAACCACATTGCCATGCACTGTGACGAACGTCACTACAGAAATGTTTAGGAAGAGCAGGTAGCAGAAAGAAGGGTCTCGGGACACGGGACTCGCAGGCAAAGGCCATGCACGTTGGCCGATAGGGAGGGGAGAAGAAAGAAAAGAAAGAAAGCAAGAGGATAAGGAAAAAGTAAAGGATGGAGGATACAACTTTTTTACGCATGTTCCCAGTATGCCCGTGTAGAAGGGATGCTGGAAACAACGCAATAGATTTAGTTTAGCTAAAAAGGACGAGGTGGCTCGCGTCGCGGCCTCTCTCGCGTACAGGCAGGCGCGGTCGCGGGCATAAAAACCCATCGACGACTCGTGTAAAATCGTTCTTCGGGATATCTCACTTGTTTAGACTGAGTATTCGCAATACACAAAGCTTTGATTATTATTATTTTGTGTGACTACTCGCAAGGAGAAGTACTGAAACCTCTGCGAAGCATAAGCTGGACTCCAGTTAACTTCTGCAGATTGATCTGGGGAAGTGCGGTGGTTTCAAATCTGATCCACGTATAGCCTTTCTAAAGGAACGTGACGCCCAGTCTAGGCGTTACTATCTCATCGTGTATTTTAATCTGTACTTTGCATTCTCATTACAGCAGTTAAGTGGCATTGGCACACCCCTAACGTACCTGGGGCCCAATAATAGCTTCGGCTAGCCATAAAAGTCCAAGGTAGCCACCCAGCGTGGTTGGTGTACCTCTTGCGGATTCATAATTGCCGGATACGGCAGAATCTAAACTGATATTTGTTATTGTGATATTTTTGCAATAAATAATATCGCTGGCTTCGGCGAAAGGGTTAATATCGCTGGTTTCGGCGGATATTTATTTTATTGAATCGCTGGCTTCGGCGAAAGGGTTAATATCGCTGGTTTCGGCGGATATTTATTTATTCAATCGCTGGCTTCGGCGAAAGGGTTAATATCGCTGGTTTCGGCGGATATTTATTTATTCAATCGCTGGCTTCGGCGAAAGGGTTAATATCGCTGGTTTCGGCGGATATTTATTTTATTGAATCGCTGGCTTCGGCGAAAGGGTTAATATCGCTGGTTTCGGCGGATATTTATTCATTCAATCGCTGGCTTCGGCGAAAGGGTTAATATCGCTGGTTTCGGCGGATATCTATTCATTGAATCGCTGGTTTCGGCGAAAGGGTTAATATCGCTGGTTTCGGCGGATATCTATTCATTGAATCGCTGGTTTCGGCGAAAGGGTTAATTAACATCGCTGGTTTCGGCGAGTATTCGTGTACATTACCGCTGGATTCGGCGGAAGGGTTGAATCAGTATTTGTCTATAATAACGCTGGTTTCGGCGAGATATTAAAGAATAGACACGCCCACTAGCTTTGGGCACTCAAGTAACTCAGTGGCATACGGGAATAGTTTCATAGGGCATTATAGTACCCTGATACCTACACGGGGATATAACTGGTTAACTTTCGCGCTCACGCGGACCCCTATGGCACCTCCCTGCAACTGACACTTGCGATGATTAAACCAAAGGGTTAACTAACAGTTCAACCCACCTGAATGAGCGAGTTGTTGCACGCAGATAGATCAAGTTGATATCAAGTACGCCGGATAAAAACTCATAGGGATTTCGCTACCTTCACGCTTCGCAAGGGAAGTAAAGAGTAAACGTGTTGGTTAATGAATCTTGGCACCTGAGCTCAACGCAATACTAATTTAACACGTTACAAATTTTGGCGCTCGAACAGGGACCTGATTAAAAGAAGAGTAAAGAATAGCGAAACTCCGCGAAAATGAGTTCGCAACCGCGACCGGGTACATCTTACGTGTACAAGCTCACGAAGGAAGAGTGCAGAGAAGAAATGGATCGCCTCAGCATCCCATACGACGACGGAATGACAGTCGGAGACATGAAGAGGGTACTGGTAACGCACCTAAAGAACCAAGTGGACGAAGCCACGGGAGATGTAGAGAGCACCGAAGAGCAAAACTTCCCAGGGTCGGAGGAGTTTGATCGCATAAAAAATCGATCAAGAACTCACAGCAACGAGAGCCTGGCATCGCATGCGTCCATTACCGCACGGATGGATGGGTTATCGGCGGAATTACACGACCTGAAGAGGATGTTGCGAGATTGCTTGCAAATACGACAACCAAGGGTAGAGATCCCTACACAACCCACGGCCCCGCCCACAGTATCCATCGCACAGAACCCGCCGAGGGAATCACGAGCGAGAAACCGTATGGAAACGGTAGATCTAATAAGAAAATGGAACGCCATTTATGATGGGGAGAGTAACGTCCTAACATTCCTGGAGAGGATAGAAGAACTAAGTAACGCGTGTGGAATGAACCGCGATCAATTACTGAACTATTTACCCACACTGGTAAAAGGAAAGGCTCTAGCATGGTATCGTAACAATCGAGACGACTGGGACTCATGGGATGAATTCGCGAAAGAATTAAAAGAATTTTTCCTGCCAGCAGACCTCGAGATGAGGTTGGAGGAAGACATACGACTGAGGACCCAGGGCGCCAAAGAGCCCGCAAAAGACTATATCACGGCGTTACAAACACTAATGAGACGACACGGAAGAATGTCGGAATCGAATCAAATAGATAGACTCTATTTGAACTTAAAACCGGACTACCAACGATATATTCGCAGGAGCGAAATACTTTGCGTGAAGGATTTAATAAAGCTCGCAGACGAGCACGAACGGTTAGCCATCCGCGAGAAGAGTTTCAAGCCTCCCCCCAACCCAAATCTAATGTGGGCACCGGATACGGCCTACACAACAGCCAGAACAAGCACCAGAGATCACGACACTCGAGTGAATACCATTAATAATCCATATAAATGGAATGAATGCTGCTGGAGGTGCGGACAGCGCGGGCACAAACGCCCGGAGTGCAGAAACCCACCCAAATTATTCTGTTCCTTCTGTGGAGCAAAAGAAATAAGAACCATCGAGTGCAAATGCGAGAAACCTTCCTGGTATGGACCGAATAACAAGATAAAACGGCCCGAAGGATCAGGGAAGAAGGAAACAGAGGAAAAACTCACTACAAACCAAGCCGGGAACAATATAGCTTCCCTCGAAAGGGTAAATGCGGGAGACCCACGCCCCTATCTGCGGATAATGATAGGGGGGCGATACGTCTGTAGCCTCATCGATACTGGGGCCATGTGCTCATTTATTCGTGAGAACACATGGACTCAAATAAAAGAAAATATACCGGGAACAATAATCCAAGTCAACGCCACCGCAGGCGTAGCCGACGGTGGGTGTCTAGAAATACTGGGGCAGATAACATGCCCTATCAAAATACGAGGAAAAAAATACGACCTCCCATTTTTTATAGTACCTCGACTGAGTACAGAAATTATATTGGGGATGGACGCATTGGTACTAATGAAGTGCCAGGTAGACTGCAGCCGGGGTAATAAAACTATTCAATTATCCACAATTACCTCCCAAGAAGAAGAGGCATTACGGGAGATCCTGAAAGGGGCCGAGCAATGCACACAACTAATAGGGGTAACCAACCAAACGGTACATAGGATCAAAACAAAAGAAGGACAGCAGCCAATAAAAACGAGGTACACACCCCGCAACCCCGCCATGCAGCAGATTATAGACGACGAAGTGAATCAAATGCTAGAGGCTGGCGTGATTGAGCCGTCGGATAGCCCCTGGAACTCCCCTGTGGTCCTGGTGAAAAAGAAAAATAAGCAATACCGTTTCTGCATAGATTTTCGTAAGGTAAACGAAGTAACGGAAAAGGACGCATATCCTCTACCACAAGTAAATGCAACGCTCGATAAACTGCGAGGCACCAAGTACATTACAACCATCGATCTGAAAAATGGGTATTGGCAGGTACCATTGGCCGAGGAGAGTCGGCCCATCACGGCATTCTCAGTAGCCCGAGGGCATTACCAATTTAAAGTCCTACCCTTTGGGCTACACTCGGCACCCGCCACCTTTCAACGACTACTAGACAATGTGATTGGCACAGAGTTGGAGCCAAAAGCGTTTGTCTATCTGGACGATATAGTGGTACTGGGAGCTACGTTAGAAGAACACGTGGCAAATGTAAAGAGAGTGTTCCAACGGTTGAAGGAGGCAAACCTGCGCATTAATATTGACAAGTGCCAATTCATGCAAAAGTCCATCAAATATCTGGGACACGTAGTCGACGAGAAGGGTATACGCACCGACCCAGAAAAGGTCAAAGCTATACTGGAGATTCGAGAGCCACGAAACATGCGGGAACTGCGCAGTTTCATCGGCATGCTATCCTGGTACCGGCGATTTTTGTCTCATTGCTCAGAAGAAACGCAAGTCCTCACTCGTCTACTGAAAAAGGGAAGTCCGTGGAAATGGGGCGATGAAGAGCAACGTGCTTTCAGCGAACTAAAAAATCGATTGGCCAGTGCACCCGTTCTTGCACCACCCAATTTCAATTTTCCATTTACCCTACAAACTGACGCCAGCAATGAAGGACTAGGGGCGGTACTAACTCAAGAGTATGAGGGAAAGTTGCATGTTATCGCTTATGCTAGTCGTACACTCAACAGGGCGGAGAGGAATTACTCAGTGACAGAGAAGGAGTGTCTAGCCGTCGTATGGGGGATCCAGAAAATGCGCCCCTACTTAGAAGGTTACTCGTTTACAGTCATAACGGATCACCAATCACTATCGTGGCTGAAATCTATGGATAGCCCGGCAGGAAGAGTGGGGAGGTGGAGCATATACCTCCAACAATATGACTTCGTAGTGAAGTATAGGAAAGGGACTCACAACCAGGTAGCCGATACACTATCACGACAACCCCAACCCGGCGAGGAGCCCACTGACAGCGAAGACGAGACACTATGCTCGATAGAGACCCCGAATAATGGGGCGTGGTATGAGAAGGCGGTACAGGCAGTAAAAGAAAATCCAGAGAAGCACCCAGATTACTGCATAAAAGAAGGAAGGTTGTATCGGCATTTATTTCACCGCCTCGATAATTTCGACGAACCAAAGGCGTGGAAGTTATGCGTTCCTCAAGGGGAACGGCAGAGAGTCTTGATGGAAAATCACGACGCACCAACAGCCGGCCACATGGGGATATATAAAACCATAATGAGGATCGCTCCACACTACTATTGGCCTGGGATGAATGGCGATATAGCACAGTATATACGCAAATGTAAGAAATGCCAAGAGTTTAAACCCACCCAACAGCCGACGGCAGGAAAAATGGGGACAATGAGGGCCGACGGCCCATGGGACATCGTATCCATCGATCTAGTAGGGCCCCTCCCTCGTTCAAGTTTCGGTCACGTTCACCTACTAGTAATGCAGGACAAATTTTCGAAATGGGTGGAGTTACAGCCCCTCCGTGTGGCAAAAACGAAACCGATAATCAAAGCTATGCAGGAGAGGATAATTTACCGATATGGCCGCCCACGAATGATCATCTCAGATAACGGCAGCCAATTTATCAGTAAAGAATTTGAAGCGTTCATGAAGGACATGGGCATTGTTCACCAACGCACACCCCCCTATTCGCCCCAGTGCAACCCGGTGGAGCGGGCAAACCGAGTAATCAAAACCCTGATTGCGCAATATGTCGCGGGTTCGCAGAAATCATGGGACAAGAATTTACCTGCCTTTGCCTTTGCGATGAATACCGCAGTACACGAGACCACCACCATGACCCCCGCATTTTTAGTCTATGGGAGAGAAATACAGGCCCCTAACACTCTACATGGCAGTGTAGAGGGTATCAGGGAAACAGAAACGGCAAAAGTAAGCAATCGGGAGGACATCACCGAGTTCGTGAAAATAAATCTGGCGAAAGCATACACAAAACAAAAAAAAATATTATGACGAAAGGAGAAGCTCGTGGGTACCCAAAATCAGCGATTGGGTCATGAGGAAGGAACACGTACTATCATCAGCCAAAAATGATTTCACCGCGAAACTCGCGAATAAATATGTGGGACCATGCCAGATAAAGCAAAGATTAGGCCCATCAATCTTTATTGTCACAGACCGTGACGGGAGGAACACAAGGGTACACATAAAGGACCTGAAACCCGCATCCCCCCGAGAGAACGACCCCGCCACATCTGGGAACCAGACGGAGGCGACAAAAAACAAGGGCCCGGACGGATGGGATTAGAGAAAAGAAAAAAAAAAAAAAAAACTTTTTATTTTTTTTTTTGTTGAATAAAGAAACGAATAAAGAAGTACATAAATAGTAAAATGAAATAAAGTAAAACCCATATACAAATGGATAGATAAGTGAAAAAAAAAAAAAAAAAAAAAAAAAAAAAAAAAAAAAAAAAAAAAAAAAAATTATTTTCTTTTCTAAATAAAGAAACGAATAAAGAAGTACCTAAATAGTAAAACGAAATAAAGTAAAACCCATATACAAATGGATAGATAAGTGAAAAAAAAAAAAAAAAAAAAAAAAAAAAAAAAAATTATTTCTTTTTCTAAAAGGAATAAAGAGGTATATAAATAGTAAAATGAAATAAAGTAAAATCTACATACAAGGGGATAGAGAAGCGAGAAAAAAAAAAGGGGGACAAAAAGACAAAATAAAGAAAGGAGGGAAAATCCGCACCCCCGCATACGACCAAGAACACTCGAGAACAAGGGGTAATAAACAACCAAAGGAGTAGATATAAAGTCCACCACCGCGAATGGAAGAAATCAGTAGAATTTTGAACACCCAACGAGATGGATCCGAAAACGAGACGCGCTGGGAGACGAGCGATATTGAAGGAGCCATGCATCGACGTGCCAGCACTCCTCAGGGAGTTGGACCAAGAAATCAAGGAGCTGGAAGCCACGCCACCTAAGGGAACGCCGAGGATTAGGAGCGAGGTGACATTTCAACCTCGGCAGAAGTTCCGCCTGATACCTCTGGACGCGACAGTGACCGAGGAGGCAGCCAAAACCCGAGAAAGGTTGAGAAGGGCGAGGACAGAGGCCCTGCAAGTACGAGACGAAGACTTCGTATTTAAAACCACGCAGGTACCAGTGGCTCGACCCACGAAGATACAAATAATATCTATTATTTATTTACTGTACAATACAAATGTTTAACGCAATAAATGATTTTTAGCGCATCATCAACGAATGTTCATATATAGACGCTATTTTCATCGTAAATTATTTATAGAAAATATATATTCTCTATATTTTTGAATATAAATTCATAAATTCAACGGATGAAGTGAAGATTAAAAATGAATTTACGGTAGATAGTGAAAGGGAAAGACAAAAAAAAAAATCAATTACAAATCATAATAAACGATGGATTAAGCAGTGGAAAGTAATGGGTGATATATATATAAATGTGGATAGTGACATGATTGGACTGATGGAAAATTCAAGTGGATTTTTATATATACTCAGAGATTGGCGTTCCATGAGTGATTTAAAAATGAATACGTGATGCGTCACAAGCAAATCCTACTCATAGTAAAAAGGTGAAATGTATAGAAAGGTGAGAGTGGTGAATTGACGGGATTCGATGTGTACCAGAATCCTCAACGTTGGAACGCAATTCTACACACGGCTCAGTGAGTCAAATTCAAATGAATCGGAAACGGAAACCTCATCTTCTATTCGCCTGAATATATATATATCCATTTCTTTTTCATTCTCATTCTTGATCCCACATTATTCCATAAATTCGAACCACATTGCCATGCACTGTGACGAACGTCACTACAGAAATGTTTAGGAAGAGCAGGTAGCAGAAAGAAGGGTCTCGGGACACGGGACTCGCAGGCAAAGGCCATGCACGTTGGCCGATAGGGAGGGGAGAAGAAAGAAAAGAAAGAAAGCAAGAGGATAAGGAAAAAGTAAAGGATGGAGGATACAACTTTTTTACGCATGTTCCCAGTATGCCCGTGTAGAAGGGATGCTGGAAACAACGCAATAGATTTAGTTTAGCTAAAAAGGACGAGGTGGCTCGCGTCGCGGCCTCTCTCGCGTACAGGCAGGCGCGGTCGCGGGCATAAAAACCCATCGACGACTCGTGTAAAATCGTTCTTCGGGATATCTCACTTGTTTAGACTGAGTATTCGCAATACACAAAGCTTTGATTATTATTATTTTGTGTGACTACTCGCAAGGAGAAGTACTGAAACCTCTGCGAAGCATAAGCTGGACTCCAGTTAACTTCTGCAGATTGATCTGGGGAAGTGCGGTGGTTTCAAATCTGATCCACGTATAGCCTTTCTAAAGGAACGTGACGCCCAGTCTAGGCGTTACTATCTCATCGTGTATTTTAATCTGTACTTTGCATTCTCATTACAGCAGTTAAGTGGCATTGGCACACCCCTAACGTACCTGGGGCCCAATAATAGCTTCGGCTAGCCATAAAAGTCCAAGGTAGCCACCCAGCGTGGTTGGTGTACCTCTTGCGGATTCATAATTGCCGGATACGGCAGAATCTAAACTGATATTTGTTATTGTGATATTTTTGCAATAAATAATATCGCTGGCTTCGGCGAAAGGGTTAATATCGCTGGTTTCGGCGGATATTTATTTTATTGAATCGCTGGCTTCGGCGAAAGGGTTAATATCGCTGGTTTCGGCGGATATTTATTTATTCAATCGCTGGCTTCGGCGAAAGGGTTAATATCGCTGGTTTCGGCGGATATTTATTTATTCAATCGCTGGCTTCGGCGAAAGGGTTAATATCGCTGGTTTCGGCGGATATTTATTTTATTGAATCGCTGGCTTCGGCGAAAGGGTTAATATCGCTGGTTTCGGCGGATATTTATTCATTCAATCGCTGGCTTCGGCGAAAGGGTTAATATCGCTGGTTTCGGCGGATATCTATTCATTGAATCGCTGGTTTCGGCGAAAGGGTTAATATCGCTGGTTTCGGCGGATATCTATTCATTGAATCGCTGGTTTCGGCGAAAGGGTTAATTAACATCGCTGGTTTCGGCGAGTATTCGTGTACATTACCGCTGGATTCGGCGGAAGGGTTGAATCAGTATTTGTCTATAATAACGCTGGTTTCGGCGAGATATTAAAGAATAGACACGCCCACTAGCTTTGGGCACTCAAGTAACTCAGTGGCATACGGGAATAGTTTCATAGGGCATTATAGTACCCTGATACCTACACGGGGATATAACTGGTTAACTTTCGCGCTCACGCGGACCCCTATGGCACCTCCCTGCAACTGACACTTGCGATGATTAAACCAAAGGGTTAACTAACAGTTCAACCCACCTGAATGAGCGAGTTGTTGCACGCAGATAGATCAAGTTGATATCAAGTACGCCGGATAAAAACTCATAGGGATTTCGCTACCTTCACGCTTCGCAAGGGAAGTAAAGAGTAAACGTGTTGGTTAATGAATCTTGGCACCTGAGCTCAACGCAATACTAATTTAACACGTTACAAATTTTGGCGCTCGAACAGGGACCTGATTAAAAGAAGAGTAAAGAATAGCGAAACTCCGCGAAAATGAGTTCGCAACCGCGACCGGGTACATCTTACGTGTACAAGCTCACGAAGGAAGAGTGCAGAGAAGAAATGGATCGCCTCAGCATCCCATACGACGACGGAATGACAGTCGGAGACATGAAGAGGGTACTGGTAACGCACCTAAAGAACCAAGTGGACGAAGCCACGGGAGATGTAGAGAGCACCGAAGAGCAAAACTTCCCAGGGTCGGAGGAGTTTGATCGCATAAAAAATCGATCAAGAACTCACAGCAACGAGAGCCTGGCATCGCATGCGTCCATTACCGCACGGATGGATGGGTTATCGGCGGAATTACACGACCTGAAGAGGATGTTGCGAGATTGCTTGCAAATACGACAACCAAGGGTAGAGATCCCTACACAACCCACGGCCCCGCCCACAGTATCCATCGCACAGAACCCGCCGAGGGAATCACGAGCGAGAAACCGTATGGAAACGGTAGATCTAATAAGAAAATGGAACGCCATTTATGATGGGGAGAGTAACGTCCTAACATTCCTGGAGAGGATAGAAGAACTAAGTAACGCGTGTGGAATGAACCGCGATCAATTACTGAACTATTTACCCACACTGGTAAAAGGAAAGGCTCTAGCATGGTATCGTAACAATCGAGACGACTGGGACTCATGGGATGAATTCGCGAAAGAATTAAAAGAATTTTTCCTGCCAGCAGACCTCGAGATGAGGTTGGAGGAAGACATACGACTGAGGACCCAGGGCGCCAAAGAGCCCGCAAAAGACTATATCACGGCGTTACAAACACTAATGAGACGACACGGAAGAATGTCGGAATCGAATCAAATAGATAGACTCTATTTGAACTTAAAACCGGACTACCAACGATATATTCGCAGGAGCGAAATACTTTGCGTGAAGGATTTAATAAAGCTCGCAGACGAGCACGAACGGTTAGCCATCCGCGAGAAGAGTTTCAAGCCTCCCCCCAACCCAAATCTAATGTGGGCACCGGATACGGCCTACACAACAGCCAGAACAAGCACCAGAGATCACGACACTCGAGTGAATACCATTAATAATCCATATAAATGGAATGAATGCTGCTGGAGGTGCGGACAGCGCGGGCACAAACGCCCGGAGTGCAGAAACCCACCCAAATTATTCTGTTCCTTCTGTGGAGCAAAAGAAATAAGAACCATCGAGTGCAAATGCGAGAAACCTTCCTGGTATGGACCGAATAACAAGATAAAACGGCCCGAAGGATCAGGGAAGAAGGAAACAGAGGAAAAACTCACTACAAACCAAGCCGGGAACAATATAGCTTCCCTCGAAAGGGTAAATGCGGGAGACCCACGCCCCTATCTGCGGATAATGATAGGGGGGCGATACGTCTGTAGCCTCATCGATACTGGGGCCATGTGCTCATTTATTCGTGAGAACACATGGACTCAAATAAAAGAAAATATACCGGGAACAATAATCCAAGTCAACGCCACCGCAGGCGTAGCCGACGGTGGGTGTCTAGAAATACTGGGGCAGATAACATGCCCTATCAAAATACGAGGAAAAAAATACGACCTCCCATTTTTTATAGTACCTCGACTGAGTACAGAAATTATATTGGGGATGGACGCATTGGTACTAATGAAGTGCCAGGTAGACTGCAGCCGGGGTAATAAAACTATTCAATTATCCACAATTACCTCCCAAGAAGAAGAGGCATTACGGGAGATCCTGAAAGGGGCCGAGCAATGCACACAACTAATAGGGGTAACCAACCAAACGGTACATAGGATCAAAACAAAAGAAGGACAGCAGCCAATAAAAACGAGGTACACACCCCGCAACCCCGCCATGCAGCAGATTATAGACGACGAAGTGAATCAAATGCTAGAGGCTGGCGTGATTGAGCCGTCGGATAGCCCCTGGAACTCCCCTGTGGTCCTGGTGAAAAAGAAAAATAAGCAATACCGTTTCTGCATAGATTTTCGTAAGGTAAACGAAGTAACGGAAAAGGACGCATATCCTCTACCACAAGTAAATGCAACGCTCGATAAACTGCGAGGCACCAAGTACATTACAACCATCGATCTGAAAAATGGGTATTGGCAGGTACCATTGGCCGAGGAGAGTCGGCCCATCACGGCATTCTCAGTAGCCCGAGGGCATTACCAATTTAAAGTCCTACCCTTTGGGCTACACTCGGCACCCGCCACCTTTCAACGACTACTAGACAATGTGATTGGCACAGAGTTGGAGCCAAAAGCGTTTGTCTATCTGGACGATATAGTGGTACTGGGAGCTACGTTAGAAGAACACGTGGCAAATGTAAAGAGAGTGTTCCAACGGTTGAAGGAGGCAAACCTGCGCATTAATATTGACAAGTGCCAATTCATGCAAAAGTCCATCAAATATCTGGGACACGTAGTCGACGAGAAGGGTATACGCACCGACCCAGAAAAGGTCAAAGCTATACTGGAGATTCGAGAGCCACGAAACATGCGGGAACTGCGCAGTTTCATCGGCATGCTATCCTGGTACCGGCGATTTTTGTCTCATTGCTCAGAAGAAACGCAAGTCCTCACTCGTCTACTGAAAAAGGGAAGTCCGTGGAAATGGGGCGATGAAGAGCAACGTGCTTTCAGCGAACTAAAAAATCGATTGGCCAGTGCACCCGTTCTTGCACCACCCAATTTCAATTTTCCATTTACCCTACAAACTGACGCCAGCAATGAAGGACTAGGGGCGGTACTAACTCAAGAGTATGAGGGAAAGTTGCATGTTATCGCTTATGCTAGTCGTACACTCAACAGGGCGGAGAGGAATTACTCAGTGACAGAGAAGGAGTGTCTAGCCGTCGTATGGGGGATCCAGAAAATGCGCCCCTACTTAGAAGGTTACTCGTTTACAGTCATAACGGATCACCAATCACTATCGTGGCTGA
This sequence comes from Dinocampus coccinellae, assembly GCA_963920625.1. Classification (NCBI taxonomy): domain Eukaryota; kingdom Metazoa; phylum Arthropoda; class Insecta; order Hymenoptera; family Braconidae; genus Dinocampus; species Dinocampus coccinellae. Next base: position 12,858,610 of record OY987184.1, read on the forward strand.
AATCTATGGATAGCCCGGCAGGAAGAGTGGGGAGGTGGAGCATATACCTCCAACAATATGACTTCGTAGTGAAGTATAGGAAAGGGACTCACAACCAGGTAGCCGATACACTATCACGACAACCCCAACCCGGCGAGGAGCCCACTGACAGCGAAGACGAGACACTATGCTCGATAGAGACCCCGAATAATGGGGCGTGGTATGAGAAGGCGGTACAGGCAGTAAAAGAAAATCCAGAGAAGCACCCAGATTACTGCATAAAAGAAGGAAGGTTGTATCGGCATTTATTTCACCGCCTCGATAATTTCGACGAACCAAAGGCGTGGAAGTTATGCGTTCCTCAAGGGGAACGGCAGAGAGTCTTGATGGAAAATCACGACGCACCAACAGCCGGCCACATGGGGATATATAAAACCATAATGAGGATCGCTCCACACTACTATTGGCCTGGGATGAATGGCGATATAGCACAGTATATACGCAAATGTAAGAAATGCCAAGAGTTTAAACCCACCCAACAGCCGACGGCAGGAAAAATGGGGACAATGAGGGCCGACGGCCCATGGGACATCGTATCCATCGATCTAGTAGGGCCCCTCCCTCGTTCAAGTTTCGGTCACGTTCACCTACTAGTAATGCAGGACAAATTTTCGAAATGGGTGGAGTTACAGCCCCTCCGTGTGGCAAAAACGAAACCGATAATCAAAGCTATGCAGGAGAGGATAATTTACCGATATGGCCGCCCACGAATGATCATCTCAGATAACGGCAGCCAATTTATCAGTAAAGAATTTGAAGCGTTCATGAAGGACATGGGCATTGTTCACCAACGCACACCCCCCTATTCGCCCCAGTGCAACCCGGTGGAGCGGGCAAACCGAGTAATCAAAACCCTGATTGCGCAATATGTCGCGGGTTCGCAGAAATCATGGGACAAGAATTTACCTGCCTTTGCCTTTGCGATGAATACCGCAGTACACGAGACCACCACCATGACCCCCGCATTTTTAGTCTATGGGAGAGAAATACAGGCCCCTAACACTCTACATGGCAGTGTAGAGGGTATCAGGGAAACAGAAACGGCAAAAGTAAGCAATCGGGAGGACATCACCGAGTTCGTGAAAATAAATCTGGCGAAAGCATACACAAAACAAAAAAAATATTATGACGAAAGGAGAAGCTCGTGGGTACCCAAAATCAGCGATTGGGTCATGAGGAAGGAACACGTACTATCATCAGCCAAAAATGATTTCACCGCGAAACTCGCGAATAAATATGTGGGACCATGCCAGATAAAGCAAAGATTAGGCCCATCAATCTTTATTGTCACAGACCGTGACGGGAGGAACACAAGGGTACACATAAAGGACCTGAAACCCGCATCCCCCCGAGAGAACGACCCCGCCACATCTGGGAACCAGACGGAGGCGACAAAAAACAAGGGCCCGGACGGATGGGATTAGAGAAAAGAAAAAAAAAAAAAAAAACTTTTTATTTTTTTTTTTGTTGAATAAAGAAACGAATAAAGAAGTACATAAATAGTAAAATGAAATAAAGTAAAACCCATATACAAATGGATAGATAAGTGAAAAAAAAAAAAAAAAAAAAAAAAAAAAAAAAAAAAAAAAAAAAAAAAAAATTATTTTCTTTTCTAAATAAAGAAACGAATAAAGAAGTACCTAAATAGTAAAACGAAATAAAGTAAAACCCATATACAAATGGATAGATAAGTGAAAAAAAAAAAAAAAAAAAAAAAAAAAAAAAAAATTATTTCTTTTTCTAAAAGGAATAAAGAGGTATATAAATAGTAAAATGAAATAAAGTAAAATCTACATACAAGGGGATAGAGAAGCGAGAAAAAAAAAGGGGGACAAAAAGACAAAATAAAGAAAGGAGGGAAAATCCGCACCCCCGCATACGACCAAGAACACTCGAGAACAAGGGGTAATAAACAACCAAAGGAGTAGATATAAAGTCCACCACCGCGAATGGAAGAAATCAGTAGAATTTTGAACACCCAACGAGATGGATCCGAAAACGAGACGCGCTGGGAGACGAGCGATATTGAAGGAGCCATGCATCGACGTGCCAGCACTCCTCAGGGAGTTGGACCAAGAAATCAAGGAGCTGGAAGCCACGCCACCTAAGGGAACGCCGAGGATTAGGAGCGAGGTGACATTTCAACCTCGGCAGAAGTTCCGCCTGATACCTCTGGACGCGACAGTGACCGAGGAGGCAGCCAAAACCCGAGAAAGGTTGAGAAGGGCGAGGACAGAGGCCCTGCAAGTACGAGACGAAGACTTCGTATTTAAAACCACGCAGGTACCAGTGGCTCGACCCACGAAGAAGCAACCCCTCAATCCACCCGGAGGACCCTCTTCCCGGGTAGCCCCAGACGGGCCCGGCGAAGGCATCCACCCCTGGCCCAAGCCTCGCCAAGTGAAATCGATCGCTATGATCGACCTCACGGTGGAATCACCTTCGCAAGCCACAGAAGACACCGCCGCGGGCCAGGCGAGTAGTGTCGAGGGGATAACTGATACGACAGCCGTGGGGGTGAACGTACCGCCCGAAGAAGCCGCAGGCAACCTACCGGCCCAGGCTTGGGGAGTGAAGCGACGTCGTACCCGCCGAGGATGGCGCGAGACCTACTACTACCGCGACCAGGAAGGCATCCACAAAGTGCGGAGGACCGCGAACTCGGAGACCGTGACGCTGGTCCACCGGTGGGACAACCAACCCTGAAAAGAAGAAGAAGGAGAAAAAAAAAAGAAGAAAAGAAAAAAAAAAAAAGAAATAATGATGATAATAATAGTGATGATAGTAATAAAGAATAAATGCGGATACATACACACACACACACACACTCGCATCCAATCACACACACACACACACCACACACATGCACATCCAATCACACACACACACACACACACATGCACATCCAATCACCTACATAACCACCCCTACCAAACACCATGTAAGAAGAGGGGAAGTTTTAGTTTCTTTTAATAAAAATAATGTTTTTTTTATATTTTACTTGATGCGTGAATTTTCTTGTGCGCCGGTTTCGGCTGCAACCCCATTTCTTTACCCCACTCATCAGATGAGGCTCAGACGCGAAAAAAAAATGGAAGCCGCGGCAAAGTAGACGAAACCAAGGAACAGGGGAGTAGGAAGAGAATGGGTCATTCTCTTGCGAAGGAAGGGGGGGATGTGACGAACGTCACTACAGAAATGTTTAGGAAGAGCAGGTAGCAGAAAGAAGGGTCTCGGGACACGGGACTCGCAGGCAAAGGCCATGCACGTTGGCCGATAGGGAGGGGAGAAGAAAGAAAAGAAAGAAAGCAAGAGGATAAGGAAAAAGTAAAGGATGGAGGATACAACTTTTTTACGCATGTTCCCAGTATGCCCGTGTAGAAGGGATGCTGGAAACAACGCAATAGATTTAGTTTAGCTAAAAAGGACGAGGTGGCTCGCGTCGCGGCCTCTCTCGCGTACAGGCAGGCGCGGTCGCGGGCATAAAAACCCATCGACGACTCGTGTAAAATCGTTCTTCGGGATATCTCACTTGTTTAGACTGAGTATTCGCAATACACAAAGCTTTGATTATTATTATTTTGTGTGACTACTCGCAAGGAGAAGTACTGAAACCTCTGCGAAGCATAAGCTGGACTCCAGTTAACTTCTGCAGATTGATCTGGGGAAGTGCGGTGGTTTCAAATCTGATCCACGTATAGCCTTTCTAAAGGAACGTGACGCCCAGTCTAGGCGTTACTATCTCATCGTGTATTTTAATCTGTACTTTGCATTCTCATTACAGCAGTTAAGTGGCATTGGCACACCCCTAACGTACCTGGGGCCCAATAATAGCTTCGGCTAGCCATAAAAGTCCAAGGTAGCCACCCAGCGTGGTTGGTGTACCTCTTGCGGATTCATAATTGCCGGATACGGCAGAATCTAAACTGATATTTGTTATTGTGATATTTTTGCAATAAATAATATCGCTGGCTTCGGCGAAAGGGTTAATATCGCTGGTTTCGGCGGATATTTATTTTATTGAATCGCTGGCTTCGGCGAAAGGGTTAATATCGCTGGTTTCGGCGGATATTTATTTATTCAATCGCTGGCTTCGGCGAAAGGGTTAATATCGCTGGTTTCGGCGGATATTTATTTATTCAATCGCTGGCTTCGGCGAAAGGGTTAATATCGCTGGTTTCGGCGGATATTTATTTTATTGAATCGCTGGCTTCGGCGAAAGGGTTAATATCGCTGGTTTCGGCGGATATTTATTCATTCAATCGCTGGCTTCGGCGAAAGGGTTAATATCGCTGGTTTCGGCGGATATCTATTCATTGAATCGCTGGTTTCGGCGAAAGGGTTAATATCGCTGGTTTCGGCGGATATCTATTCATTGAATCGCTGGTTTCGGCGAAAGGGTTAATTAACATCGCTGGTTTCGGCGAGTATTCGTGTACATTACCGCTGGATTCGGCGGAAGGGTTGAATCAGTATTTGTCTATAATAACGCTGGTTTCGGCGAGATATTAAAGAATAGACACGCCCACTAGCTTTGGGCACTCAAGTAACTCAGTGGCATACGGGAATAGTTTCATAGGGCATTATAGTACCCTGATACCTACACGGGGATATAACTGGTTAACTTTCGCGCTCACGCGGACCCCTATGGCACCTCCCTGCAACTGACACTTGCGATGATTAAACCAAAGGGTTAACTAACAGTTCAACCCACCTGAATGAGCGAGTTGTTGCACGCAGATAGATCAAGTTGATATCAAGTACGCCGGATAAAAACTCATAGGGATTTCGCTACCTTCACGCTTCGCAAGGGAAGTAAAGAGTAAACGTGTTGGTTAATGAATCTTGGCACCTGAGCTCAACGCAATACTAATTTAACACGTTACAGCACTAAACACAATCCTATCATTCATTTATCACTGATATCCTTCTCTTTATCATTCTCAAGTTATTTATACGTAAAAAAAAAAAAAAAAAAAAAAAATGAAAAGAGAAATTGAATTAATTTGTATTTTTATGGGTCTAAGCAGTTCTAAAAAATTCACGTTAAATGAAATTTTTCCATTTAATTTTTTGTTTGTTTATTATTGTTGCTTTGATTGATTCAAATGATATATTGTAAATAGTTTTTTATCTGTGTTCAAATTTCATTCTAAATTTAATTTTACATATATATATAGATACGTGAATGTATTTATACATAGAGAAGTTTATCTTGAATGTGCTGAGTTCATTTCTATAGAACACACCTCCTCAACGCCAGTTTTAGCCAAAACCCTGAATTTCCGAGGAACTTAATCACGAAACCCGCTCTCACCACTTTTCTTCCCAAAGGGAATGCGACATGGATCGTGAAAGTTTACACATACCGTTGAGTTTCATTGAAGATCAGCGAGTTAATTCCCAATGAAATTTCCATCCAATTCGTATATAATTTTCGTCCATATTGAAATAAAAATAATACAATTCAATTATTAATTCATCTAATTAAATTATTAATTCATTAATCAACATATTTTCATGTTATATATCGAATTTCACACATCAATGTACAATTATGTGCATTGATGTATCTAAAGGGTTTTGTGAATTCACAACTTTAAAGTTGGAAAGCTACCGAAATAACCAGATTTTGTTATCCGTTAATTTCTTCAGTGCCCAAGTCATTGCGTTAATATCATATTCCTGTCTCTATTTTTATCTCTCTTTCTTCACATCTTTCTCTCTTGCTCCTTTTAAATGAATCCAAGTACAACAGCTTAACGCTCCGTAATACCACTATACAATTCACCATAAATATAACGCTATACACGTGTTGGATTTTACTATGGTTATACGGAACATTGTTGATTATATATATAGTGGAATAGCGGCAAAAGTTAGTGAGCGAGAAATGAGGGATACAGAAGGGGGAATGACAAGGGATATGGACTGGCAGGCACGTGCCTGCATGTGGCACGCGTCACCCTCTCACACAACTAGTAGTAATTCGAAACTTTGCGGAGCATTTTATGAGCCGCGAAAGAATACATTCCCTTCAACTTGCCACCACACACCACAATCCTTGTTATATCATATCACTTATCTTCACCGTTGTACCTTTTGTTGGAAAAAAAAAAAAAAAAAAAAAAACATATAATTATATATATTACGAAGAAATAAGTGAAATAGAAAGTCGATAAAAATATTTGCGACTATATAAAAAGATGAACATTCAAGTCCATTTAAAAGTTTAACCGTATTTTCATTTTTATTCATTTATTTTATTTTTTTTTTTTCGCCCTCCTCATTTTTTTACCGTTCTTTCCAGTCTCGCCTTACTTTTATTTATTAATTTATTTATAACAGTAATAATAATAATAATATTAAGAATTTTCTTTTCACTACATTACGACTCACCGAGTGATTACGGCCGAGTAATTATTCGATGCTACCAGCCCAGTTGTATACTTAAAATGTTGTACCCAAAATCGATCTGAGATAAAATGAAAAACCGTCGAATGCATAGACGTATATATATATAGGTCGAACGTCTTGGAGAAAAAAAAAAAAAAAAAAGAAGAAAGCATGAAAAACTAAAATATAAAATGGAGAGTATAGTAAGAGCGAATTAAAGAAGATGGTATTATATACATCCAACTCTGTGTTTATACAGTATATACTTTCTTTCATTTTTATTCTCTTTGTCTTTTTTTCCACCCCCTCTCCGTCTGTCAAGTTTTACTCCTTTTTTTCCTCACACAAATTTATTTCTATTTTCTCCATTTTCATCTCTCATTTTAATATATATGTGAGTATTAGTGCATGTGAGTGTCGATTCCTGAGGCTGCTGTTTCTTCTTTTCGACCTCAACAGTCGACACCTCACACGTCTCGAGACTGATGCCGTGAGACGATTCGTAAGAAGTGACAGCACAACGACGAAGTACTTTCTTCTCTCGTATTTATCTATATATATATATTGAATGTACACTATATGTATCCATAATGTTGAGCAGAAGTGCGAGAAAGAGGTGGTATGAATAATGTAGACCTGACGGCGTGAAGAAGAGTGAAAATGAGAGGAAGAAAGAAGATGGAAAAAGAGAATAAAGGAAAAATACAACGCGCGAAAATTTACCGAGCTGTTGAGTTATCGGTATATATACATATATCCATGTATAATGAAGAGAGTGAAAATAAAAAATAAAAAAACAGAATAAAAAAAGGATAAAAAAAAGGTTAAAAAAAGGTTAAAAAAAGGGTAAAAAGAGGAGAAAGAAGAGAAAAGAAAAGAAGATAGTAAGAGAAAGGGTAAAAAGAAGAAAGAGAAGAAAAATAGGCAAATGGAAAATGAGACGAGTGCGTTGTGTGAATATGTACGATAGAGCAAGATGGAGTGGAATAATACACGAGAATAAGAAATGAGGTTGCGAATGAGCGACTTCACGTTACCACTACTCGATCGAATGAACGTGTTGGACTGCTTCTCTCTATACTTCATTTTTTTTTTTTATTATATTCTTATTTTACGCTGCTACATGCATTCTCTATATACCCTTATTCCATATATATATTTTTTTCTTTTTCATTCTTCATATACAGTGTAAGATGTGAATAAAAAGAGTAGAAAAAATGGAATGAAAATCGATATATATTTTTCACCTTTATCCACCAATTTTTCACGTAAATTCCTTTTTCGTGAGTATGGGTAATAAATCATTTTTGTGATGGATACACTAGAAATTTTTCTATTATGCTAATGTGATAATAGATTATTGTATATTGGTATATATAAACAGTAGAAATTAATAATATTTGTCGTGGTATAATTATTTTTATTATTCACATTTAAAAAAATGATGATAATAAAATTTTTTTTTCTATAACTTTTATCACATAATTGTTTTTTTTTTTTTTTTGAATTTCATTATTTCTTAAATTTTATTTTCGTATATCTTTGGTAAATTTTCCCACCATTTGCTTTCACATTCACTGTATTCTCGTCTTCTTTTTCGTATTTTATTTGTGCCTTTTGGTTTTCCTCTGGCTTTTAGTTGGTAGTTACCGGTGCACAATTCTATATTAGACAGGATTCTCATCGTCGTGCTCGACTGCTCGAGTTGTCCTTCGGCCGGGACCTAGTTTACAAACTATTACACGCCGCATTAATATTCAGTTGGCTCTTATCTCTCGTCGTGACAAGAAAATGCATAATTCGAAAACAAAGATAAAAAAAAAAAAAAAAAAATTAGTGTATAAAAGTGAGTGAGTAAAACGCGAGAAAGTGGATAAAAAAAAGTATACAATAATTCACTTTTTCTTATTCAAAAAAAACCAAAAAAAAAAAAAAATTAAAGCAAAACAAAACAAAACAAAATACATTTCGAAAAAATCCAATATAAATTCATAATTTATGAATCCAAAACAAAAAAAAAGAAACATTTCTGATCCAACAATAGTTTATTTTTATTTTCAATATATACGAGAATATATTCAATTAACCAGATAAAACTTTAAATATACATATAAAATCATCCAAATGAAGTTTATTTGAGTGATGTTGAGTGTTTATGACAAAAGTATATATAAATATCACGAAATTAATTACAATGATACGTGTAAATACAAATACATATACGAGTATACTGAAGGAAGAAGTGTATGGAACGTAAATGGTCCAAGTTAGTGATGGCACATAGGCGCCGGTGGAAGTCATACTCAAACTCAACTAACGAGTCTACTCCATACTCCATACCACTTTGCCAACAGACACAATATACATATATATATACATTTAAATATACTCATATATATATGTATAGGTGTTGCGACAGAATACGATACGGAAACACAGAGAATGAGCGCGAATGCATCCCTGTAATAATACTAACACCACTCATTCCACTGTTTTCGTAAACATATACGTATATATATTTATACATAAAACAGTTGTGTAGCGGCAATACCGCCCATTTGAGTTATTCTGTTATTTGTACACGTTGGTATAGAAATAGATGACCAAGTGTACGAATATACCACGAGTCGTTATCAACTTGCTGTGTGAACAACGGTCAAAATGCAAATCCGTCTTAAATTTTGGTCGTTAACGACAGACGTCCCGGCTCGCGTTCTTATGACATATATACCCGAGTGCACTTTCTGTTTTCCTCTTGCGCATTCTACATTACACTTCTCTTCATATATATATATATATATATATATATATATACATATGCAAACGTAGGTATAGGAGTAGTGTAGAATATTGACTATATATACGCGACCGCAAGTATTTAATGAATATGCAAATCGCTGCCACGACTCGCCACAGTCTCGAGAACCGAGAGAGCGAATGGGAAAGAACGAGATTGTGTGGGAGAATGAGGACAATACCCAGTGGCTAGAGATAGAGAAATGGTATGGTAGAACGGAAGTGGCGCGAGAAACTACTTCGACTGTACTTTGAGTGTAGAAATTGGGATTGCTGTATACGAATAGAAGAGTGGAAAATGGAAAAATAAATGAGAGTAAAATCCAACATAAACGAATTATTATTGTAGAATAATAGTCAAATGGAAAAAATGTTATAAAGTGGATGACAAAATTAAACTTTAGAGAGAAAAATCATTGTGAGTGAGGGAAAGATTAGGAGAAAGTAAGCATGTAAAGACACGTCGTAGCTCGTCATTGATTTTACCAAATCGATAAATGTATAGTCTGATATTCTAGCTCACTCAAATACTTCGACATGTAAATGTATATATGTGAATGCATATATAGGTATGAAAGTTGAGCGGTAGACAAGTGGTAGAAAGAGTCGGGTCGAAGAGCTTGGTTAATTGAAAATCGTCCCAGGCGATATACTTACGAGAGATGGAATAAAGTGAAAGGAAAATGTCGATCGACCGGAGATCACTTTTCGAGAAATTGCCAAGTGTTCTTTGTACAATTCTCACTACACTCGTCTAGTCCTTTTTTTTTTTTTTTTTTTAATACATTTTCAGCCCTTGGGCTCCCTTGATCACAGTGATTTTTCAACAACCCCTTCGAGACACAATCTCGACTACTGTATCAACAATAAAATAAAGATGAAAAAAAAAATTATATATATAATTATAATAATAATAAAATTAAAAAAAAAAAGGCAAAAACATTTACACTTAAATTTCTTTTTCGTTCGCCATTTTTATTCCAGACAAATTGCAATGACTTTTATTTCAATATATATATCATTTTTCATATTTTTGACTTTATATATATTGATATAATATCTATTATTGGTATATAAAAATTAAAATCAATTTCTATAGCAGTGACATTCATCGTATATTTAATCGGTACATCGATACTTAAGAGTTTGAATTGGAGAATTTCAACTAAAGTATATATATATATATATATATATATATATATATATATATATGTGTGTGTGTGTGTGTGTGTTTGTGTTTGTAAATAAGTATAGGTGTGTGTGTATATGTACATACACATATATAAAGGCACGTATAGGCCATACAATTTAGATTGGATCGCTTCTGACGGTGAGATCTAAATGCCGAGAACATATCCCCACCGGTAATTGAAAATCGTGGCCGTAGCTAGCAGTGTGTTGGAAGCAGAATGGCTTGAAGGATAGAGAATGCGAGTGGTAAAGTGCGAGTAGGATGGCAGTGGCCCCGCGGCGCGAACCAAATTTGGTCTGTTCCCAAGCGGAAAGGCTTACACAGTTACAGAGTGAGGCCCTGGCTCACTGTTAGTCACGATCTCTCTCATTTTCAAACTCTCTATCTTCATCCTATGTACAGTGGCACTTCCTACTATTTTCCATTTCTCATCTAGCTCCTGTTCTTGTTATTCAATTGATCTATCGTATTTCATGGTTTTATGTGAGCATTGTATATTGAGCTTTAATTCAATTGTTAACGATTGAATTATAGAAAATATTCACCAAATAATAAACATATCAATATTATATGTGTGAATAATATTTATTTATCTAATCAAAATCAATTAGTAAATATATAAAAAAAAAAACTTATTCGATATATTAAATGAAATTTTAAGATTATTTTTATAAAAAAAAAATTTCATATTACAATATACTGTATATGATTTATTTCAATGAATATTGAATTGAAAAATTTGAAAAAATAATACTGATGTGAATAATAGGAATATTTAATAGAAAAAATGAATGAAATGTGCCTGTTCAACGCATTCATCTGTATCTACTCAGTGGTGTCTGACCGAACACGGGATATTCTACTTAACTGTGAAAATCCAAACATACGCTACTGTCCGCAAATGTGGAAAAACTCTATTTAACCACTGCCCCACCACGTCCAACAACTACGTATTTTTGATAGCTCAACAAAATTATCCAACTTACTATGTACCATTGTCAAGTACTCGGAAAACATTAATATTCAAATTTGGTATTCCAATGTGGATATACATCGAGTACAACATTCACGACTAAGTAATCGTCGAATAGCGTGCACAAATACGTTATGAGCCAAACAACTCTTCTCTGCCTTCCTATACTGCACTCACTCGTTCATTTTATTTTTCTTTCTATTCATTCCTCGGATATCCCTTTGATCAACTCAAAATATACACACGATGATCCAGACATGAAAAAAAAAAACAATTATAAAGAAGGGCAAAGTAATGTTCAATTAAAAAAAATTTTTTTTCATCCTCTTCTTCGCTCTCTATTGAATCAAATGAGGAGTTTATTGGCCACTAGATAGAATAAAGAAAGTATTTTTCTTTTGTTTTCATTTCAAATTATATTTCAATTACATTTCTTGTATCAATATCGAAATTAAATTAATTGTTGATGAATGTTATATATCGTTAATTAAGGATAAAATCAGTCAATATGAAAATAAATTGGAGTGACTCTTATCGAGTCAAATATTCAGCACAATCAATATTGATGATAATTGAATAATCCATTATTATCCCAGTAATATCATGATGAATAATTAAAACTCAATTGAAAACGGAAATTCAATTATTATCATAACATTAATATCACCAATCTAAAATATATACTATTTCTATAATATGTTACTAATCATATAAAACTTGTATTTTTCCGATATCTATATATATAATTTGCCCACTATGAAATCTCATGGCAATTTCAAAATATATTTTAATATAAATCAAAACATTTTGACAAATATATTTTCATAATAATTAAACTTAACAATTCATTTTTTTTTTCTCCATGAATTCGTCCTTTTTAATATTATTATTGTACAATTTATCAAATGTAAATTCATTATATACATCAAACGAATATATATTAGTAGTATGTTACGACATTATTTTCAACTATTATATCGCTTTAAATAAAAATATATTGCAATGGTTGCCTTGACATAGTCGAATATCAAACAGAAACCTATCGGGTGTACATCTTGAAAAACACGATAAAGTTTCACACGTCCGTAACAGGGCGCACTGAACATTCCATATAATATATACATATATATATATATATATATATGTAGCTGAGAATCCCTTGAAACATTGCTCAAGGCACGAGTAAGTAGAGGAGCTCGTAGTTGTATAGGCTTTTATATATGCATACATATATTTAGGAATAGAGGAAGAGAGAAAGAGTAAACTTGAGAACTGCTGATGTTGGAAGACAGAAAGTCAGAGAGTAAGGGAATAACATTGTGGCATTATGAGATATACAATACTCATACCGGATGCTTTCAAGCAAATGTGCTCAGCGAACACGATGCAACGTCTTGTGTGGAGTGTGGGGGAAAAGAGATAATATAGATACAGTTGAAAATTTATACCGCGTTAATCTACATACTTGCGTTCATGTACACTTTAGTATATATTGTTTTACAATTAAATATTAATTATGCACATTATATATATTATATTCATATTCAACCCTTTGACGACTACGGGGACACAGTTGTCCCAAACCAAAAATTTAAAAAAAGTGAATAACGAAGATACGGGTGGGTGTTATTTTACTTTAATTAATTCCTGAACGTATCTTTTCAATTAATTGATTAATTAAAGTGAAGTAACACCCACCCGTTTCTTCGTTATTCACTTCTTTTAAATTTTTGGTCTGGGACAATTGTGTCCTCGTAATTATCAAAGGATTAATATTTAATATTATATCTAATGCATATGAAAAAATGATAATGAATGAAATAGAGAAGAAAAAACATTTTTTTATTTTATAAGATTTATAAGAAAATTATGTGTAAAATATTTTTATCAAAATTGATCTGAGGAATTTATTAAGATTGAAATTCAGAAATATATAAATGTACATATGAATACAGTGATAAATAGATAAATTGATTGATGATGAAAAAAAAAAAAGAAAAAAAAAATTTAGCTTTAAAATTGAATTAATGTAAATTTAAATTCCCATCATTATTCATCATAATCCAACATGATTTGAATAAAAATGAAACAGTAATCATCATAACAGAATAATAATAATGATAATTAAAATAATAATAATAATAATAAAATAACATGACAAATAAACTAGAAAATAAAAAATACACACACGTGCTCATAATAGTGGAACGTTGATTATTCCGTCACCACGAGTATTTCAGTAAATTTCGGTGTTGGCAAATGCTCGCGTAGCTATGAAACCCTGTCTAGTGAAAGGGTAAATGTGTGACAGAGGTATTGGATGCATTACGAATAGAGGAATACCGCGCCCCAAAGTACACACACATATAACTATTATGGGAGAGCGCGCGTTGTTCGCAAACTAGTCTAGCGTGTAGACACGACTGGACATCGCGCGACAGCGAGTGTAATCCGCATTCACGAATGTGAGAATCAACGTATACCACAAATGTGCACTCATGTTATGTGAATATACCTACAAATATATGTAGTCCTAAATGAATGTTCAGTACTCATGACTTTCTCTTTGGATTGTTAATTGCATTCACCTCCATATATATATATAGATGTTTTAACATGTCCATATTATATCAACATTCATTCACATATCATAATCTATTCATATTATATTATTAATTGCAGTTATGATATGAGAAGTAAACATACGGATAAAGCAACGCATTGGAAGGATAAGGAATATTTTAATGAACGAGCGCATTTTGTTACAACAATTGAACCAGCAACTCTAAATATCAGACATGTTGAGCTGAGAGATGAGGGTGAATATATATGCAGAGTTGATTTTACTGGTAGTCCAACGAGAAATTCAAAAATTCATCTCACTGTAATTGGTAAGTTTACCCAAATCGTATATTATTCCAATTAACGATATTAATTAATTTTTTTCATCATTAAATAATTATAAATAATATGAAATTGTTATGCTCTTATTTTGTTTAAACAAAAAAAAAGTGTTCTGACAATATTTTGTTTTGTATTTACATTACAATTGTAATGTACACTTCTTTTTTTAATAACCGAGTGACATTTTATTTTCAATCATAATGTCATCATTCATCAATTATTTTGTAGTATTGCTGAGAAATGGAGAGTAATTTAACAGAACGAGTTATAAAGAAATGTACACATAAGCAAGAAAAAAAAAATGAAGAAGAAAAAAATTGAATTTAAGAACACTCTCTTATTATTAAATAAGTTTTTTTTATATTCCATGTCTATGGATAAAAAATATATATTTTGTGAATTAATTAAATTATGTAGATGTTGAATTGAGAAAAAAAAAGGAAAAAAATGAAATAAAATATATAATATTATATGTACGAAATTAGACGAGTTAAATTCAACGCGAAACTAATATAATATAATATATTATATTACCTCAAAAAATATGTAATTTAATAATAGTCATATGAAAATAAATATTCATATCAAATGATAAATATCATGTGTTAAATTTATCAAAAAAGATATATTCAATTTTTCAAGAGTAAATTTTGAAAAATTATGATTTCATATTTGTTATCGTATATCTAGTCATTTTAAATTTGAAATAAAATTTTTTTTTCATTTGTTTTTTTTTTTTCTTCTCATAATTAAATTTTAAATTTGAGAAAATAAGAAAAAGTATGTATTAAAAAATATATACGTGTATTATATCAAAGCAATTCAATGAATGTTAAAAATTGTGAGAAGAGCAATCATGAGAATAAAGTGGGATTGAAATTGAATACATACGTTTAAGCCGATTATCTAAATATTTCCATGTTAGAGTTTATATAATCGACCATTTGTATAGTTAGTTCTAATTTTCATGAAAGCTGATTCACAATATATTCACAACTCCTACAGATATTTCTACAAATATACATCGCACTTTCCGTATGTAATAATGATAATATGAAAATATAGATATAAAGGAAAAGGCAAACAAACTCATGCCATTAATATAAATATATATAATACAGAGCCCGATTGCGAATGATAACACAAGCTAGACAGCTTTTGAAACGTGCGGTTATTCATATACACTCATAACTTCCATTTCTGACTCGAGGGAAATTAGACGATATAGAGTCTCACACTTTGCTTCTCCTCGCTTCACCATCTCACTTATAATTCTACACCACTCTGTGTTTATATATATGTACATAATTTGTAAACACTTTCCTGCAGTTTCCGATTCACCATAAAATATCGATTATTTTTCATACATTATATACATATACCATCGAATAAAAACACTTATACATCGTATATATCGTCCATGGAATTGCACATTTTGAATTTATTAAGTGAATGTCTAGATTATGATTACTTTGCTCCAGTCGCCAATTCCAATCAACTCCACAAACCACAAGATTGAAAATATATATGAATTTAGAGTGTATTAAAACACACAACAAATAACTCACAGATGCAATTTTTGATATTCGTTTTCCATCAATGGCAAAAATTTCATATACATACATACACTATGAATACAAAATAACGCAAAGTATAAAGAAAAAAAAAAAAAAAAAAACAACTACAATAACAACAGAATGGGACAGAGATAATAATAATCTATCAATCTAAATATACAGTAAAAGGTACATAAAAGTTGGAATATAAACGACGATTGGTAAAGTCATAAATCAATGTGTCTTCGCACCCACTTTATATACATTCACCACCCCTACGAGATATGACAGAGTCGACGTTTGGATATTCGTGCACTGGGCTTTTGAGTTTGTAATATATACAGGTGTTTGTGGTATAACTGAAAGCTTGACTCTCTTTCATTCTCATTTACCCCCCCGACTCTCTGTCATACTCTATCTTTCTTTTGACTCGCCATATCGGTATGTACACGTCTAACACGTGATAGAAAATACGTTTAAATTCAAAATGTTTATTCCATCTTACTCACTAAATTTTACTTTATATATAAATATTTTACATTACGACGAAAAATATCAATTCATATTTGATTATATTTTCTTCATCAAATATTTACTAGTTTCACCAATAATTGAATGATAATTTCATAATGATTTAAATATAATTATTGAAATGCTCCTCTACCACCCTCACTATTCTCATTATTATATAATAATTTATAGAAATAATAATATACAATAATAATACCACGAGTACGATTGTATTCATTGAATATGAGATAAAATTAATCAAGTTCATTAATCTATCACTCGTATCACTATTACATTTATTTATTTATTATTATTATTATTTTTTTCAATAGTCTACTACTATAATATTATCAAATTAATTTTTTATTACAGTTCCACCGCACAAACCAAACATCATAGATGAACATGGAAAGACTGTGTCGACGGTGGCTGACGCCTATGAAGAAGGTGGTGACATGCGACTCACTTGCCTTGTCTCTGGGGGTGAGTTAACTTACTTATAAACTCATTTATATATATATATATACAGTCACTGCTCATTGCCGTTCTCTTTCTCGATAATATCTCTCTACTTCAGTTTAATTAACGTGAATGGAGGGTTGCCCCGCACTTTATACTCCAGATCGCATCTTTCTTCAATATAAAACTAAACTAATTGCTTTTTTTTTTTTTTTCTTTTTTTTCATTTCATTTCATCCATCTGTTTGTTTATATGCCTTCCATAAATTTTTGCACATCTGATCAATATTAATCAAAATAATCATATTATTTAATTAGAATTTGACGTCATCCAAATCATTCGTAGGAAAACAAATTTTTTTACCAATAAATAATTTATTTGTAAAATTCATTCGTACCTCTTTGTTTTATTATATATTAATTTTTACTCAACCACAGCTATTATTAGTTTGTAATGTGCAACAACAATAACAAATAATAATAATAATAATAATAATAATAATAATAATAATAATAATAACCTGAAGGAGGGTACCAAAATAGAGGTAGGAAATGAGGGAAAAACAGTTTATAAATTGTATCAATAGGCATCATCAACCTTCTTCTGAAAAACCAAAAGAAAAAGTTGGATTATAAGCTCAAACAGAATACGATACCATACGATTCACTGTCTACCGCCAATATAAAAAATCTATAAACTATAAATGTATACAAGAGTATTTTATATACTACTGATGAGTGAATTATTTGCATGCAAGTTATACTATAAATTAGTTGAAATCTGCAACTTTTTTTGCATAGAACTTGTGACCACCTAAATTAAAATTCAAAATCATATTAATATTGAGTCACTCCAACCACCATTTGTTTTATCATAACAATATGGGGGATCGTTGAAAATATCTTCTAATATGGAATCTATAAAGGAATTTTTTACTCCTAAATTTCACCCCTAGTAGTTATTACAATCAAATATGGTTAGAAAATAATAGAAGAGTGAAAAACTTATTGGTTCTGTACAACTGTAAGTTTAAAAAGCATTTTTTTTGTAAAGAAAAAACTTGTCACAGAAAGAATTTTAGCCCGGCAACATTATCATTTTATCAAAATTTGAAGGTTGTTGTAGATGTTTTTTTTTTTTTTTTCTTATGTATAAAATGGTGAGAAAGTATTTTAAAATGTGGTTCAATAAATTTTATTTACATCTTTCAATTGGCTTTTTTTTTAAAACTTTTAGATTGACACTAATATAGAATTTTTGAAAATTTTATTATTTAGGGAGATGAAATAAGGGAGAGATCTGGTTATATTTTGAGGAATCTTTACAAAATAAGCTCAATACACCCCAATTCTAGCCTTATAAATACTTTTTATGTAGATAGTAGTCATAAATTCAACCCTCGATTTCTCCCTTCATAGTCAAAATTAAGAAAAAAAAAAACGAAAAACATGTGTTTAGTTATTTGTTTGAGAGTATTTATTTACAAATTTTTAACTATATATCTTTATTTATTGCTACAATTTGAACTATAATCAATAACGGTAAAAAAAACAAAATTTGCCCCCATTTACCCCCTTAGTTTTTACAATTTTGAAAAAATACGTGTTTATTTATTTTTAACAATATTCGAAACCTAATAAATTTTCAAGAATCAAACCAAATGAGTTTTCGAGATATTGAAAATTAGAAAAAAAAAAGTTTCTACCCAATTTCACCCTCTTAGGGTTGGAATTTTTAGAAATCCCTTCTTAATGAGTATTTTTAGAGTAAAAATAATTTACCTTCAAAACTTCGAATTTTTCGCTGAGGCCGTTTGGCGTGGATGATAATACCTCAGCCGCTTAGTCAATCAGTTAATTAATCAGTCAGGACACTTCCTATTATATATATATATAGATTATGAATTAACGTGATGATAAGTGGATGATAAAAATATTATGTCTCATCATTTTTATTATTCATCTATTTATTTATTTTTTGTTTTTCGAATAAAATACATTAATATCATTGAATGCATATGTTCATGAAGAAGACGAATATTTTAAATGATATGATAATAAATATTTATTTGTTAGTACTGTCACATTATATTTATTATATATTAATAAATATATAATAAATATACAATTGAGATGAATGGATATTTTATTTATAAATTCATCCATTAAATTATAAATTTGTTTTTTTGTTTTGTTTTTGTTTTTCTATATGTGAAATATTTATATTGAAATAGGTCGACCAGCACCAACTGTAAAATGGTGGCGTGGAGAAACACTTCTTGAATCTAAAGATGAACCTGGCGAATTTCCAGCATTGATGAGAAACACACTGATTGTGACAGATCTCACGAGAGCTGACTTACACGCTGTTTTCACTT
This sequence comes from Dinocampus coccinellae, assembly GCA_963920625.1. Classification (NCBI taxonomy): domain Eukaryota; kingdom Metazoa; phylum Arthropoda; class Insecta; order Hymenoptera; family Braconidae; genus Dinocampus; species Dinocampus coccinellae. Next base: position 12,877,813 of record OY987184.1, read on the forward strand.
GCCAAGCTTCAAACAACAACATCAGCCAGCCAGTTTCGGCTTCCGTTGCCATAGAAATGAACTGTGAGTAGAAATATTTGTATTTGTATAGACGTATGTACGTGCATGTATATATATTTATAAACTCTCTGTGGAATGTTGCCGACAGAAGGATATCTTTTTTTCAAATGTCTTTCACAAAGTTACTATATATATAGAAGAATTGATATGAAAAATTCATATAGAGTAAAATGAATCGTAAAATTCTGTGAAAGAGAATTCAACCTCGGTGGAAAATGCAAAATGAGAATTCTCGGATATATCCCTCTTGAATTCCACATGAAATTAATTAAATTTCTCATATATTCATATACACACATACATAAAAAATATTAATACTGTCGTGTCACAAAAATTATTCTCTACAATTTATATTGAACTGAATGATTGTAAATTATGATTAAGAAAAAGAAAAAAAAAAATAAACTTTTTTTTTTATTCAACAATCACAGTGAGTAATTTAGAGAAAATTCTTTCATTATTTTTTTTTTTTTTTTGTATATATTATCATGAATTTTTTGTTTTCTGTTTACCGTATTCCATATTTCATTCGAGACAATAAATTCACTTCACAGTCAATAAATAAACTTCAATTTCACATAAAATTAAACATGATATATATTTTAACTACTATCAAACATAAATAATTTTTTATTTGAATTAACTAATTAAAATTTTTTATGATACTTTTAATGATTCAATATAATTATTTACTGGTATTATTTAAAGAAATTGAAGTTTCAGTAAATAAAATGCTATAACTCTCTCAACTTCTATCCTCTATATATGTATACATTTTTTTTCTCCTTTCTTCACTATATTAGGAACATGAAAATAGAGTAGTTATCTCCTCAGTAGTATTTTTATTAGGTATTAACACATCGCAGCTGAGCATCTGCGAGTCTATACTTTTATCGTTAACCGTTAATGCAGTCATTACCTCCATCCACAACTACCTATTTTCTTCGCATTTTATTTTTCATCATATTTCTAGAAAATTTCACCCCATCTCTACATATCTGTATATAAATTACGATGAATGAATAAATATATATATCTTTTGCATTAACATTAATTCAACTCGTACTTTCTTACTTGTAGACTTCTTAAACTCGGTCATGAAAAATCCTTAAATTGTAACTGTATAATATGTTGGGGAAAAAAAACAACTAAAACAAAAAAATGAATAATAATAATAAAGTATATAAAGAGTGAGAATACGGGAATCCCACTGAGAATTAAATCTCACAAATTCCACGATGCACCCGGTAAAACCAACCGGCAGATTGGCATTCCACACTAAAATTATATAATGCGTGTATGAAGTGTACCAAAATTCACAAATTATGCAAAACTTATCGCGTATTTTATCAGATTCTTCATTCGCAAAATTAATAAGATGCAAAAATGATTTTAATTCCATTTGATTAATTTATAATGAGTGAAAATAAAGAAGAAAACAAATTGAGATGTGTGTATTAATGTATGCGATATCTTCCAATTATTAAATCTCATTTAAATAGATAATATTCTATTGAATTTACTTAAATATGAAATATTGAAAAGTTTTTGAGTAAAAGAAAAAAATTTGAAAGAGTAAAAGAAACAGAAGAAATATTTTAAATCTTGATAGTCACTGAATCATTACACAATAGTACAGTTATAATAATCAATCTGTCGAGCGTGAAAAAAATTGATTGCACCATTCTTCTATTCATATAAATCTATAAAATAATCGCGCAGAATGGGTACTGGAAAATGTAAATAAAAAAAATTTAAAAAAAAAGAGGAAATAAAAATTAAATAATAAGAAAAAAAAAACGGAGAAACAAAAAAAAAAGAAGAAGGAAAAATAATGAAGATTATAATAGACGAGGATTGAAGTTGAAAATGACGGTGACTAAATGGTGGAAGGAGAATAAGGGTAAAAAGAGAAAATAAATATGAAAGCGAGAAAGAGAACTGTAGGTGGTGGAAAGAGACCAAGCACTTGGAACAACTGCCACTACCTTTTTCAACCAAGCAAACAGCCGTTCCTCAATTTTCCATCTCCTTCGCGAACTCAGCTAATCGAGCTTGACTAATTAGAGGCCAGTCGACTGGTAATGGAGTCAGCTAGTAAAATTGGGTAACGCTGGGCCTGATTTACAGAGTTGGAAGAGGATAAGATAAAGAACGCGAGGAAATTGTGATGCCAAGTTAGTCTCACTCCCACCAATTTTGTGGTGAAGGCCCGTATGCTCCATCCCTATTTTCTCTTTGCTTTCTTCTCTTTTCTCTCTCTTTCTCTCTCTCCCTCTTATACAGTTATTCTTCACTTCATATTCCCTCCTTGTCTCCCTCACTTCGTTTATTCCAACTGGTTACTCAGCAATGAATCGCGTCTGGAATCGAATCGCAAACTCCACCATTTCAAATAAAGTGACTGAAACTTCCCACTCGATTCGGCAAATAAAACGTAAAGTTAAAAAAAAAAAAAAAGAGAAAAATAGAAAGAAAGAAAGAAAGAAAGAAAAAGGGGGAAAAAATATATTTACTCAACTGTATACATTAATCGTTGTAGTCAATCCATAAATTTTTAACAAAGTATTTTATCATATAAAGATATTTTGGAATAAAATCAAAAAATTTTCAGTAATTCTTTTGAATTTTTTTTTTAAATTATCATATACTAACAAATGCCATTTAATTCTTTGTCTAATATAAAAGAAATATATATAAGTATTCCACAAAAATAATAAAACACTTTTGAAAAGTATGTTGAACAAAAGTGAAAGTATATATATATAACAAATGGAGAAGAGCAAAAAATTTGACAACACGAAAAAAAAAAAAATAATTTAGCTGTAATAAAAAGAATATTTAGGTACATACAAAATACCAATGTATACATGTACGAACGTACATCTATGAAGTTTTAAAAGGCCTCGGGCGTTCGAATCTTGATTGCGCAATAGAAACACTGCTTTCCAATGTACATATACAATATATAGACAAGAAGAATAGATATTCATGTATATATATATATAGCCACTCAGACTGTGTGTTGAGGAGAAAAACACTTGTGTGAGTGTCTCTCACTATTGCGTGACCTTTACTCTTGCACGTCCGCCTCCTGCATCGTCTCTTTATTTTTCACCGACCACCTTTCTCCTCTTTGATCCCTTTTCTATTTATACACACATACATGTATATATTGTCATGTCCCAACCCTCGTTCTCACGTGTCGTTCGCGCTGCCACGAGGGGCAGACCATCTCTGCACGCCTTTTGTTTTATATTTTTTTTTACCCCTCTTTTCTATTTTTTATTTTTTTCTCTCTCTCTCTCTCTTTCAACTATTCTCTTCTCTTTTTTTTTGTTTTTATATTAACTCATTCGCCGCTAGTATACCCTCCGGAACCCTTTTTTCACTCTCTTTTATCAACGTTGGATAACGCGAAACGACGATGTTGGCTTCAACAAAAAGTTTTAGTTTCTCCCTAGGTTCATTCTCTTTCTCTTTCCCTCTTTTCCACTCTTATTCAGTTCTTTTTTTTGTTTGGCCGCAAGCGTATGAGATGCGCATGCTCGTAATGGATATCAATGTGGTCCGTACGGTTTACATGGTATGAGAATGAAATGGGAAAGGGTGTGCAGAGAGGATCGTTAAAGTAGACGACGTAAAGGGAAATGGAGGTACGCGCGCGGATTAAGCTTGGACGTATTTTCAATTCGCGATAGCAATAAGTTCTACCTCGTCCGTCCGTTCATTACTTACTCGCCCAACTCTCATTTTCTCTTTCTCTTTCCGCTCATTCTCCTTTCTTTGTCATCTCACTCTCTCTCTCTCTTTATCTCTCTTTATCTCTATTTATCTACTTCTCTGCCCTACCGTTATCATCATCATTTTCATCTGACAAATACATCCTATCAGTTGTTTGAATTTATTTATTTTTTTTTTATTTTTTTTTTTTTTTTTGTTAAGACAATTCTGTGATTATCACCCTATAACTTTATTCCAACTCAAATTTCCAATGACAATTTGTTTGTTTTCATTTTTTATTATTGAAAACAATTACTAATATAATTTTAGATTACTTTTTCACATTAAAATCTCTATAAAAAATTATTCTTAATACTTCGATTTAGCTACATAATTTTCTTTTTCACGTTTCTATTATCCTCTCCCGCTTCTTTGCAAAAATAAAAACTTTATGAGAAAAAAAAAGTCTTCTGTTGAATTCTTAATTTTTTAATGAAAATTTAAAAGGCACGTACTTGATTCTCTAGAACTTCATCCGATTATCATTCGATACGTTTTCATGTTTCTCTCAATAATAACATAAATTCAGATTGAATATACCATTGTCCTCTTTTGCCTCTTGCCTATTATTCTAAATATTCTATACATATATATATTTTTTCTTTTTCTCAATAATCCAATAATTAAATATATAATGGTATACAATTATATTTAATTATGGAACATATAAAAGAAAGAAATGAGTGATGTATCAGTGGAAAGTAAATAGATGAAAAAAAAATTAATTGACATTAAATCAGGTCAATGATGGATATATATAAAGCGAACTAGTTGAAAAGTGATAAGCTTCTCATCCAACTCGTTCAATCGACAAACGACCGGCTCATAGCCAAAAAAAAATGAGAAAAGAAAAACAAAGAAAAAGAAGAAGAAGAAGAAGAAAGAAGAAGAAGAAGAATCGAAAAACTAAGTATAAGATGAAGGTGGAGGTGAAGGTTGAAGTAGTAGTACTATAGTATTGGTGATGATGAGAAAGTAGGTGGAAAAGAAGAAAAACAGATGTGAAGGGGTGGAAAATTTTTCATTGGCGTCAAAAGTTCCAAGTCCCTAAAGTTTGATTCCTGCAGTTCGTGGCTTGTATGAATGGAAAGTCTCGCGTTGTGGCTCAATCATCTATCCAAACTCTCTTCTTTTCCATTTCTTCTCATTCCTTATCCCCTTATCCCCTTCTCCTCCCCTCTTTTCCACTCTCTGACTCTTCCACTGATTCATAATTTTTTTCCTTTTGCTTTATCCAGAGAATTTTTATAGTGCCAGTGCAGACACAACCTGCGGCACTTATTTCCAATTGTCGCGTAATAACGTGACAGAAAACTGACATGTCGCATACTGAAAGGATGAAATTGCCCTGTTCGTTGAGAATGACAAATAAGTTTTTTCAATTTAATATTATACAAGTTGATTCATGTACAATTATTCATATAATACCTGTTTGTACAAGGCAATAGATTTTAATGGTGAAATAAAAATTTGAAAAAAAAGAGAAAAAAATAATAATATAAATATAAATAATACTTTATTAATACTCACGTTTTGCGTGATATAATATGTTGATGAGAACCACGAATATGTAAAATGGATATTGATCTCTCACGACAATTGTGTATATCATTTTATTTCATGATATCATTCACGATACAATGTTGAATGATAAACATCATAATGAATCACGAGGGTTTTCACTATTGAGTTTTTTTTTTCTTTTTTCTCCAATTTTGTGTTTTCATTTAATTGATTCTTTTATTTTTTTATTTTTCACATTTGTTTATCCATTGATTTTTTTTAAATAAAAATGTTGGCAAATTTAATTTGCATTCAAATGTGTGAAATATTCAAATTAACCATGACAATGATGTCAATGAGAATAGAAAATTCGAGAAATAAATTAACCACTTCTGTATAAAAAAGTTGAAAATAAACTTAATAATGTTTTCAATTGTTCTACGTCAATGATTATATTTAAATAATGTAACAATATATTTAACTATTTTATTTATTAATTCACTTTCATTTTTTTTTTTATTATTCTTTCGTGTTTCAGTGCGGCCCTTGAGTGTGTCAATATTGAGCAGTGACCAGGTACCTCTCAGTGCCGACCGGAAATATGAGATTAATTGTATGACAATTGGGTCGAGACCACCCGCAAAACTTTCGTGGTATATGGAGGGAAAACTTTTAAAGAATTACACGCAAAAGGTAAAATTTTAATATACAGTTGAAAATTATTGGTAAAAATTCTAATGAATGAATACACGTCGGAATATAATAAATGTTCATCATTAATTCAATAATATTTCATTTAATATCATGACATTTTATTAATTTCCGAAATTTATCACATCATATAATATTTGAATTAACCGACAGTAATTTGGAATTAAATTAACATGATCACATAAATCAAACAATATCTTCAAGTATTCTAGTTTAATATCCGATTAGTACTACAATAAAAAAATATTTAAATTCCTTTAATATATCATTATCCAATTCATTGTAAACTCGATAAAAAAAAAGCAAAAAAAAAAAAAAAGTTAAATAACACTTACATATTTTATTGATTAAAAAAATTGAAACATCATTGAAAAATAATTTAAAACAAATATTTTCTCAACACTTTTTAATGATTATCATCTTTATTATTTTTCAATTTTTTATTTATTTGTCTATTCTCCATCATCATTTGATCCCAAATGTATAACATTTCATTGATTTATTACTGAATCCACATTCGTTGGAAAAATCCACAAACAAAATTACGCCTAAGTAGATGTTACGAGTTGTTGGGCAGGTGTCAGAAGCCGTTCACGTAAACGAAAAAAAAAAAAAAATAAATAAATAAATAAAAAACAAAACAAAACAAAACAAAAAATCACAAAACAACAAACAAAAATACGAGAGGGAGAAGTAGAATGAGGATAAAAAAGGGGGAAAGAACACAGCCAGGAAAAATAGAGCACAATCCAACAAAAACGAAGAAAATAAAGTAAAATAAAGTAAACAAAAAATAATAATGGAAAAAAATACGAAGAAAAATTCGTGATCAAGAGAACGAGAAAAAAAAAAATAATAATAATAAGAAATAAAAAGGCAGTAAAACAAGGTGGAATATATATATGAAGGAGAAAATGTGCGAGCGAAAACCGGGTCCTCCTTCGATCGCAGCTCGAAATCACTGGCATTAAAGGCGGTATCGGTATTTGCATCGTTGCCATTAGCGTCTACCTCGAACACGCCATGGCACAATTACTGGATAACCAATGCTTTCGTGATCCTCCTTCATCCCTCTCCCCTCTCTGTCGCTTCACCCTCCTCTGCACCAGTTCAGTTTGGAGCAACTTTACCCCCTCATCTACAACATCACACCCCAAACACCATTATCAGTCTCTATATCTACATTCCAACTCAATGTCCACCACATTTTCCGCTTTCGCATTTGAAACTATTTATTACATTTACCGCAACAAACCCCGTCACTTCTTCTTTACACATATCCAAATTATCAATATATTAAGTATCTCGATTGAATCTCATACAATTCGACAAATCGTACAATTGTATCCATAAACATATATACAATTCAAATTTAATTACGTGTAAATGTAAATCACTACTTGAATTTTTATACAACTTTTATATCACACTCTGTGTTTCTATGTCATAACTCATTATTTTCGATATATTAAATTGTATTTTTTAATATATTTTGTAATTATATAAAAGAGAGATTGAACTGATGTAATTGACGCTATAAATAGGGAGCAAGGAAAAACACATGTTTGTATCCACCACATGGTCATAATGTACACATACAAATACTCACACACACAGTTGTATTTCTATTCTTGCGGGCCAGTGATCACCATCCACCAATAACTATTCACAGAAACGTCCACCGATATTCAACAATGCGTCATAATAACACGGCATTGTTACTAAACCAATACTGTAGTTATACATATATATAAATGTTGAATACGAAAAGAGTGTGACTCTCTCATACATTTATCACACCATGTTCAATAATAATTTGAAACTCATGGCATTCCAGCAATTCATCGGTTTAACTAAAAGTGTAGTACAATATAAATTGAATTACATTCCGCGACGAATAGCATATGTACTTTTTATATCCCTCTTTTCATCTCCCCTTCCCCTTTATACTCTCATTTTTTTGTTTTCCTTTTTTTTTTTTTTTAAACATAGATTTTATATGATGGTTCAAATATGCACTTAACAAAAAGCTCTTGATGGAGTGAAAATTAAAATCGTTTTTACAGATTTAACAGTTTAAATTGGAATAATATTGTATGTAATTGTTGTTTTATTTTTTTTTTTTTCTTTTTTGTTGTTGTAGGGAATTGTGTCATTTTATAAGTCACTCAACACGTAAAATATTATTTTTGAAAGAATTTTCAACTTCTTTTTCTTTTATTCTCCTTTTAAAAAAGTGGTAGTAAAATTTATTTATATTCACCTTATCCATAATCAAAATAATGTTTTAATTTGCGTATTAATACATAAAGTCGTTGCATGATAATTATAACTCTTATGTGTATTGCACGTCTATGTAAATTACCATAGTACTTCTGGTAACGCTACATCAAAATTATTGCAATTGCGCGTATAATTCTAGCGCTAATATTATTATTATGATATCATACCACATCACAAATGCAACAAAGCATAGCAGTAGTTTTTATGGAAATAGGAAATATAAAATATAAATTATAACATGAAAATTATATTTTAGGAAAGAAAAAATGATAATGAAAGGGGAAACAATTTTTAATTTTGGATTGTGGACAATTAATGAAATTTTTTCATAAAATTAGGGGACGCCAGTCAAAAAAAAAAAAAAAGAGGTGTAAAGGATTTATTGAGTTCATCATGTGTCAATTTCCTCCAATCTTTTCTACGTGGTAATTAACGAGAGAAAAATGAAAGAAAAAGAAAAAAAAAATCGCTGAGTGGAAAGAAAAGAAGAAAAGACTTGAAAAAAAAAGAAAATAAAAAAGAATAATAATCAAGACAATAGTCTCTCAATCACTTTCAGAATTCTGAAGATGGCAATATGACAACGTCAACCCTACTATTTAAACCGAGTCGTGAGGATCATGACAAAGTCATCACGTGTCGTGCAGAAAATCCAAATGTCGAGGGTGGCGTTGAAGAGGATACTTGGAGGTTAAATGTTTTCTGTAAGTAAAAATTAATTTATAATAATCAAAAATAATAATAATATAATAATAATAATAATAATAAAACAAAATATATAAAAATAATAAAAATAAATATTATTTTCATTTCATTATTATCAATCTAATCATTTATTATTGTATAGGTCGGAAAAAAGTTGATTGTTAAATATGTAATCAATAGAATACCTTCACAAATCAAATAGTTTCGTTTACTCATTGATGTATAGAGATTACGCGCCAGCGAAAACGAGAATGTAATTGAAATAACCAGACATCAATGGACGATGTGAATAGAGAATATGGGGAAACGAGCCAGAGACTCGAATTTATTCGGTCACATCCATGGTAACAGGAAGCCCAATACGCGCATGAACACCCCCGTATATCCATATATAGCGAGTGACACTACCCTTTAAATCGTTGATGCGAATAGAACAACAAATTTTTTTTTTTTTTTTTTTTTTTATTTAGTTTTCCGACAATTTTCACACACTATAATACTTTGAAATAAAAAAAAATATACCGATAATCTCACTTGTCTACACTTCTCGTTTTTGATTTCACAATTTTATTGAACATGGCATTAATGTCGGGATAAATCAAAAACTAATAAAAATTCAATATGTATAATATGTAAATATTTTCCGTTAGTTTTATATTTATCATTATAATTGAACGAAAAAAAAAAAAAAAAAAAAAAAATTAATCTGTAATTATGAATAATTGATATAATTGATATAATTAAGATCACTAAAATTTGAATTATCCATTGAATTGTTATCCATTCATTTGATTTTATAGTTGTGCCAACAATTCGACTTGAGCTCGGATCCAAAATGAATCCCGATGACATTGAAGAGGGTGATGATGTTTATTTTGAATGTAAAGTTCGTGCCAATCCAGTAGCATACAAAGTAATTTGGCAACACAATGTACGTATTATTTATATTTTATTATGAATATAAACAAATCAATAATCATTTATGAATACAATAAAATTTCATAAAAAAAAAATTTTCATCTTATTAAATAACATTATTCTATACTACACATAACTGTTCTACCAATTACTATCATTAAAAAATTTAGAAAAAAAAAAATCCTTTTTAGGGCATGCCAATTCAAAATAATGCAAAAAAAGGCGTGATAGTACAACAATACGGTCTTGCTTTGAGAAAAGTAGATCGTTTTCAAGCTGGCAATTACATGTGTATCGCATCAAATGTTGAGGGTGATGGCTATAGCGACACCGTTGAGCTCAAAATAATGTGTAAGTATAGAAAAAAAAAATTAATGATAACAAAAATAATAATAAAATGAAAAGTATTGTCACTGCGATATATTCTTGTCTTCACATATGTGACGAGAAGATCAATATCAATAAGACTCTCTCATCGCGTGATCAACACAGTTATTTCTATTTATATTCCTTTTGACAGTCTGTTACAGTAGTTAGAAATAAAATAAAAATAAGAGAAAAAAACGATGCAAATCAATAAAATTCGAAGTGTCGACAGAATAATAATAATAATACTAATAATAAATAATAACTAAAACGTAACCGTAACAACTAAACTGTACTGACAAATTATTCCGTATATCTACCTCGAAAAACTTTTTCCCAGTGCGCCAAAACTATTCGAATGTGTAAATAATGCTCATCGATCTTGTGGGAAATAACGGAAACGTGAACGACCAACGTGCGAGTTGGATAGTGTTGATTGCCATTTCCACAACCAACGTCCCCGTGATCTATTCATCTACCCGTATTCATCCAAATCATTTCATTCCTTTTCTGAATATATATATATATATTCAAAAAGACTAGGCTGACCAGAGAGTTTAAATGTTTATATTCATTTAAAAACTCTGTTTTCGCTTGACTATCTCATTCTCACTCATCACGTTCTATTCTTTTATACACATATTCGTTTAATCGATTTGCCAATGCGTCATTCAATTAATACAAACCATCTAGCCTAAAAAATTAAACTGATAAAATGGGCGTGCATGGAAATAGTAGAAAATTAGCTCTATGTCATAAATGATGAGTGAGGTTTCGGATGAATATTATTCAACAATTCTATAACCCATCAAGTCTACGAGTATAAATTTGGCAGATTAAATAATTGTCATAGCTCTCCTCCTCCGATTTCCCTCCATTTTCTCCTAACAAGTGGTACAGTACCCACTCATGTACTTGTTCTGATCAACCTTCATCGTCTCCTCTCGTTCATCTCCCTTTTTGCATTCACCTCCACTCCGATAGTTGGCCCAGCAAGTGAACTCTCATCAATATTGCAACGCCGATACCACGTCCTTTACACTCCCAATATTCCAACGCGAGGAATGTAAATTAGTTTGACTGAGTATACGTGTGTCTATTTGCATATATATATATATATATATAAATATATTTGTGTATGTTTGGTTTAGTGAATATAGGTGAGCGACTGATTAGCTTTCGCTCCGACGACCCAAATGGAATTATATCACACGTATGCCTGATATTTGCCAATGGAATTTTATTTATGTGTGCTTTTAGCGATAGGATGAAAGGATAATATATATATGTATATATTTTGTGAATTTATTTGACCACCGACATTATAAATTGACTATTATTATTATTGTTATTATTATTAATAATAATAATAATAACAATAATAATATGTCTAAATTTTATGCATGTGTATATTCGTATTTATTTTATATAATAAATAGAAATAATAGTTAAAAAATACGATTAAATATTTTTTATTTGTCTTGCTTTTTTCTTTTTTTCTTTTTTTTTTTTTCAACTTCAGATAAACCGATTTGTATATCGGAACAAAAGCGAATTTATGGCGTGGCACGTCATGAAGAAGCCAAAGTTGTGTGTCGAGTTGAGGCGTATCCACCGCCAAATAATTTTCGTTGGGCATTTAATAATACTGAAGAGATGGCAGATGTACCACAGGCACGATATAAAAATTCCACGCGTCACAGTCAAAGTGTTCTCACATATAAACCAGTTACAGAAATGGATTATGGTACAGTTTTGTGTTGGGCAAGCAATACAGCAGGTCAACAGAGAAGCGCTTGTATATTTCACATTATTCCTGCGGGTATGTATTGCATATATTTATATACAAATGTATTAAATTCAATTTTGTATATTATTTATATAATGTTTCAAATATTATATTGATAGAAATTTATATGATTTTTTTCAGGTAAACCCGAAGCACCGTATAATTGTACTTTGATGAATCAAACATCTGAATCACTTTCGGTCGAGTGTACAGCTGGTTTTGATGGTGGCCAACCACAAAATTTTTTACTTGAAGTTTATGATCAACATACAGGAATTCTTCAAGCAAATATTACATCACGTGAGAGCGCAACATTTACAGTTCAAGATCTTGAACCTGATCGCGTACTTACTATGAAACTCTACGCTTTCAATGCTAAAGGCCGAAGTGAAGCCACGAAACTCGAAGGCTTCACACTCAAAGTTGCTGAGAAACAGACTGGTAAGCTTTCACAACTCACGTATATATTCTCTAACAATGTGGAAAATACTTCTCATCCATAGATATTCTATAATCATAGAATAATCAGTGAATTTAACTGAATTTATCTAATTCTTGATGAAACTCACCAAATTTTAACTTCTCCAATATCCTATCAATTTTTAAATATTCAATCAATCAATAATATATCACAAATCGGTCGTCATTATTGTAATTATTATTAATTACATATGTATTAATTTTTTTTTTTTTTTTTTTTTTTTTCGATAAAAATTGATCAGTGAAATATTTAATTGGAATTGTTGAATACAATTTTACCGTCTCGTCAGCAGTGAACGTTACGTACAAATCTCTTGGTTGTCTGTATATACATCTCTATTTGGCTCTGTCCGACTACCTCTAATTCTCATTCATCCATTCACACTTAGTTTCACTCGAATTCTCATATATCTATATATACACACAAATTGTATGTGGCTTTTCACTTCACAGAGACGTGTGATCACATCGATGGAATTCTATACCCGTTCCTGTATTTACCCAACAATTGAAATTTCAGGATCTCTCAACCCATGAATATTATTGTAGCCATTGAATGATGTAACCCTCATCACTTTGATCATCATGAAATTTACAAGTTAAATTACTATTGGTCATGTTATTTCAAAGTCAATGAAAATCTGTGTGTGCAATGATCAGAATTTCTATACATAAATTAATCAAGCAGAATAATTAGTAGCATAATCTATTTATTATTTTTTTTTTTTTTTCTCTTTTCTTCACTTCTCTTCTCTTATCTGCTTTGTTTCATTTCATTTTGGTCCTAATGAATACCAGAACAAGATAGAGTAATATTTCAAGATTATTCAAGAGCGATTATTATACTGTCGATTCCCTTTGAAACACGAGGTCTCACAACGAGAATGTATTTATAAAAGGCAGGAAGATAGAAAAAAATGGGACGGGAAGAAGAGAGGGAAAATTAAAGAGAGGAAATAAAAAAAAAAGGAAAAAGCCTCCAAACGAGAAACTCTATCTATCATGATGGCATCTCTACTCACGCTTCCACCTCGATTAAAAATTAATCCGCACTTTCTTCATTTATAACACAGCGCTATTGCTAAAATATTCTTGGAGTAGCTTCCAAGACGGTGTTGGATACTGAAGAAAACTGGGAAAGGCACAGTATGAGAGTGGTCCCGGATAAAATATAATAGTGTACAGCTTTTCGTACATAAACTTTTAATACGTTCCAATGAGTTAAAATATATAAGACGTGGTAATAATAAAGAATAGAATAATTTTGATAACCTATGTAGTATGTAATTGAGATATAATGAAAGGTAGTTACACGAGAGCAGTACGCGTTTTGTTTACAGGTACACCCGTGCCATTTGAAATAACCCCATTACTTGGGATACTAATTGGTGTTATTGCCGCACTTTTACTCATCACCATAATAATTCTTGGTGCTTTCAAAGTAAGAAGTGATCGACGTGCTCATCGACCTGGTGATTTGCCATTGAAAAAAGCTACGGCTCCAAGCTCTGAAGATCTCTATGATGCTGATGATCGAAATCCCGATGTTATACCTACAAATAAAGGTTTACATAATTATTTATGACAAATAAATAAATATATATACATATATTGTGATAATTTTATAAAATATAAAAATTATTTGTTTCTTATTCGTGTTGATGTGATTTAATTGATAATTTTGTAACTGTAACTTCACAGATTCAGATTATCAACTTACGGGTTCGACTGCGGGAACTCCATTGGCCGCTCAAGCCACCCCAGATGAGGTTTCTACCAAGTCACTACCAGCTCAGCAAACAAATCATTTACAGGGACTTACAACTTATTCACATAATGACTATACCAATTATCCAACGTTACCGGTAAGCATATAATAATGTCAAGAATAAACAATATTTCATGAGCATAAAATCTTCAGTGTCATATTCATAAATACATCATTTATCATGTGTACACTTTTTTATAATTTTCTTAATCAACGTCAATTAATTTTATAATTAATTTACAAATGCGAATAAATTCAGTTGTGAATTTACTTTTCTCAATTTTATTCTTATACACTATGTAGTATCTCAAAAATGTTAATTAACGATCAAATAAATTTATTCATTATTAATATGAAACAATTTCATTCAAGAAAATCAATAATATCATTCCATTAAGTAATTATATTGTTATTCTATTGATATACATATAATATATATGTATATATACGTATTTACAATCACTTCGTCATTTCAAAACTCGATATATTGTTTGATACAATGCTTTGCGGATTAAATCCTTGAACGGGAAAACTACACTCAAACTAATCATATTAGTCTGAAGATATATTGCGCATGATGGAAACTTTCAAGCTATGCGGCATTTTTCCACTCAGTCGCGTCCCACCGCGAGCATTATCTTCCCTCTATAAAACTTTGATTATCATTTTTTCTCTCTCTTATCTTATCTTACTTTATTTTCGTATATATTTTTTTTTCCTCAATTTTCCTCAATTTTCCTCAATTTTCCCTATTATTTCTTCTTTTTTTCATTTCTTATTTCTTATTTCTTTTGTTTTTGTTTTTTTTTTTCTTTCAATATCAAATATGCGCAATAATAAATATAGCAAAGATGATATTTATCAAATTTTCTACTACAATATGTATAATATGAATTATTATTGGAATAATTGATAAATGATTGTAGCTGACAGGTGAAATAACGTATGCAGAATTGTGTCTGGCTCGTCCAACGACTCTGTCAACTACTGCAGACTCAAAACTTACATGTCTCACCGGTGGTCTCCATAACAACGGAGGTTTCGGAAGTGGTGTCGGTGGTGGTGTACTGGTCGGTGGTAAACCATACGTGAAGGAGGCAACCGTTTATGCGTGTATAGATCACAATGCCAGACCACCAAAAATTGATCAAATCTGTCAGCCAACAAAGGGTAGCGCAGCTGGATTATTGCAAGATAATAATAGTATTATAACAAACAAACAGCAGCATCATCCAAGAGAAGTTGTTACTGTACGTACGCCATTAATTTCCACACAAGAAAGTTGTGTATAGGAACGGGAATCCGACGCGCTCCATATAAACGAATATTACGTGTAATTGAAGTGACGTCGATGAAATTGAAAAATAAATAAACAATGATAATAAATAGACACAGAAAAAAAATGGTGGGGAAATTGGGAGGGGTGTACGAATAAAGGGAAAATGAGGATAATTAACATTACTACAGTGAACATTATTGTGGTATTTTTTTCAAAGTTACGGTGAAATTTTTTGACATAAATACGTTTGTGTATTTATGTTTATATATATATATATATATATATATACATGAGCATGTACGTGTGCATAGGTGTTTGGCCAAGGAAATTTATCGAATCTGAAATCATGAAAATAAATAATAAATATATACATATACTTATGAGCGCATCGTACGCATGTGATGCCTCTACGAGGAATTTTTGGATGTTCATCGACCAAGTTTCTTTGACTTCTTTCTCTCTTATTTCTCCATTTTAAATTTGTAATAATAAACGTGCATTTTCGTGTGTATGTAATGTTTACGTGAGAGTTTAATGAGACAATGAAATATATATAAATATAAAAAATACTGGATATTCAGTTGAATAGGGCTACAAGTGTTTATACAATTTGTATGTGCTTCAAGTCCTATTGAACTGCATGTGTAATATATTTATTTATATTACTTTGTCACGCTCGACAGAATCAGACTGCAGTGGAGAATGTGTATCGAATACTACGCATTCTTGAATAAAAAATAATACGATATACATATATGAATGAAAAATAAAGAGATTATATATTAAGATTATTTCATGTAAATAATTAGTTAGCAGTGTCAAAGTGAAAAAAAAAAATAAATAAATAAAACAAGGAAAAACAAAAAAAGCGAGGTAAAAAAATCTTTATGACGTTGGTTTTTATTCTGCGACCGGCTCGCAAAACAGAGTTTGTAAATTTTTTTGTAAATAGGTATACGAAAAGCAAAAAGGAATTGTTGGCCGACGTTTAATTTAAAGAAAAATAAAAAATTTTTTTAATAAAAAAGAGAAAAAGAAATTATTAAAAAATATTTATTTTCCTCATTTAACGAGCCAACATTGGAGCCCGTGGTAAAAAGAAAGAAAAAAATAATAATACGCGCGAATGTGTGGGATAAAGTGAGGAATAAAAACTGAGGAAAAATAAATAATACAAAACTTGCAGTCGCACGTACTTATAATAGCACAAATTTATGCGGTAACGAATTTCACAAGTATCCAAGTAAGTATACATGTGAAAAAAAAAAAATAATAATAACAAGAAGAAGAAGGAAGCGAAAAAGAAGAATAAGATGAAATAGAAAAAAAAAACACGTACGAATTAAGGAAAACGCTGAAAAAACAAATTATTGACTCATTAGTTATCTGGTTGTAAAATATATTACTCTGTACAGCAACAATATTTTTTCAGAACGAACCTACGTATTGTTTGGGGAAAAAAATAATAATCATAATAATAATATTGATAGTTAATTTTTAAAAAAATTTTAAAATAAAAAATATCAACGTTTTTGCTGTTTTCTTTACGATGGTTAATGTAGATGAAATTGATGAAATATTTGAAAAAATAATACGAAGAAAGAAAGAGAGAGGAAGAGAGACAGAGAGAATGGAAAAAAGTAGGCTAAAGAACGAAAAGAGAGTGTAGTATAAATAATATATAAATACATGAGTATAAAATGTACCTACAAGTGCGTATACATTTGTTATTCGTATACAGTTCTCTTCAGTGTGATGCACTAATGAATGATGTGTGTATTATATGGATTGCTACGGGATAGTCACACTTGTGAGTTCAACAAAATATCCATGAAAGGTTTCGACAAACAACAATGATAATAATAGTAAACCAAGAGTTATTTTGTTTCTCATATTTTTCCTCGTTGCTCGATTAATGTCATTTGCACAAAATATATACATCAAATTTTATTATCTATATTTCATTATATGATCCAATTTATTTTATATACCGCACGTGATATTCAATCGATTCATTCAATTCATAAATACGAAAATGAAAATGTCCAAAAATTGGAAGCAAAAAAAAAAAAAAAAAAAAAAAAACAATAGAAATCAATTTGAAAAAAAGAAAAAAAAATGAATAAAATTTAATCTTGATTTTTCTGCAGTCCTATGTGCACATACAGTCACGTGCACACAGTTCTGGGTGGAAAATCCGGAATTTTCAAAGGTATTCAAGGTATGCCCGTTTGTTAATGATTACGAACCTTTGTCACACTTATATTATGTTCAATAGCATGTGCCGCAATTTAATATATATATCTGTACTATTTTAACGTTCATTGAATATTGCGAGCGCGTATTGACCACGCATCACTTGGAGTGACATCATATTCAACCCCCATTCACACACACACACACACACACACACACATATATATATATATATATATATACACATACACACACACATACACACATATATATATATATATATTTTTTTTTTAATTCGGAATAGCATCACAACTAGTTGAAAATGTTTTATCAATAGAATCAACATGAATATAACAAAAATAAATATATTCTATAAATTTCAAACAAAAAAAGTCTACATAGTATTTCGATTTCTATACAAATATTTTATCGCGAAATATTCGCACAATGCATCGATAAGTCTCTGATACAATAAAAAAAAATATAAATAAAATTAACTGTGTGCTCAATTACAAACACGAAAATCCATGCGATCGAATAAATTCTATTTGTTTCTCATTGCTAACAGCAAAGACGAAGTAGCCCCAAACATTATTGGCTGATGTAAAGTGAGAATACAATAGGAATGGGTTTCAACCCTTGTCATGCGCATTCACTAGATTTCTAACAATATTCTTAGAGGGTGAGGAAACGAGAGATAAAGAATCAGAAGAAAAAAAAATGATAATAATAATAATAATAATAATAACAATAATAAATGAATAAATCAAGAAATAAAAATATATATATATATATATACACGAAAAAATTTCGCTGTCGAGTTTACTTATCGTGGGATAATGTACTTTCTTCACTGCCACATATCGAGTTACGATCTCAAGACTTATATCACGCGCAAAAGTTTATTCACAGAAAAATCGTAACAAATTCAATCCCGCACCCGTCTCTTTTCCTCATCCAAACACTCGCTCTTTCTCACCAACCTACGACCAACGTAATGTATATATATATATATATATATATATATGTCTATCTTTGGTTTGTTTTTTCGCATATAGACAAGAACAAACCCGAGAGAGAGTGAATCTGCCACTCGAGAGTCACCACTTATCTCCATTTCTGTCATATACATATAAACGGTCATATATATATGTGTGTGTGTGTGTGTGTGTGTGTGTGTGTGTGTAATGTAAATATGTATGCACAAAGTTATGTGCGAAAACGTACTAGGAGCTTATAACTTACTATATCTAAAGCGACTTCTTCCAAGAGTTTACACACCTGTGACCAGGTCTGTATATCTAATGCAAACTTTTTCGCTACTTTTCCACCTGGACAAGTTTCTTCACGCGTTAGTTCTATTTTTTATGTCTTATTTTTTTTATTTTTATTATTTTTCTTTTTTTCTACATTTTTATTTTCGTGCAAATCAAGACTGAACACACATGTGTCTCGCTGCAATTTCAAATGTCAAACAGATAATTTACTTTTAATATAAAATGTAAAATATATTAATTCATTATATTTTAAAACGGAGCAACGAGGAATAGGAAAAAAAATAATAATAATAAAATGATATAGAAAAAATGACAACTTTTAAGTCTCTTGGAAATTAATTAGTTAATTAATTATATAAAAGAAAAAAATCAAATATTATATAAAATGACCATGATATGTGTATTTACAATAATTATATGTATATATAAAATTGATTTTAATGAAATTGAATGATTTTGAAACGGATAAATGAGATGGAAAAATAATAATAATAATAATAATAATGATATAAATGAACAAATAAATAAAAGAGAGCATAACTATAAATAAACATAAATGTATATACGTATACAAAATAATCCAAATGAATGTGTTAATATGAAAAGAAATGAAAAAATAAAAAATGAAACAAAAAATATATATATAAATAAAATACAAGAAAATGAAAAATAAAATGAAACTGAAAAAAAAATGAAAAAACATCAAAGAAATTTTATTTTCCATATTATCCAACGTATGCCAATGCTTTTATATGTCTACTTGGATATAACAGAATTATTTTCCGCCAATATATTTTTTTTTATTTTTTCATTCAATGACTGAAACAATATTTGTTTGTATCCATATGTTCGTAAATTAAATTAGACCATACATACATATATATATACGATTTTTTATTTGTAAAAGATCAATAAATATATATGGGGCATTCCACGCCAAATCGACCACTTTCAGACCCGACCCCTTTCAATTTGGCTGAATTTTTTTAATAGTATTCTAGCCCCACAGAAACGTTTCTGTGAATTTTTTCAGATTTTTTGAGCCAATCAAAAGAAAGTTATGAATTTTCGAAAAAAATGTGTTTTTTTTTCGAACGCTCATAATTTTTTCAAAAATGAACTGATCAGAACGTTATCTTTTTTTTTCTTTAATTCTCCGTTTTTAAACGTACTTTCCCAAGAAAAAAAAAACACAAACTGTTGAAAATTCAACGTTTTCTCCAAAGTATCATTATTCTCATTTGTGGCAGCACTTCCTGGACGTGCGAGTTGCATGTCCAGAACGCTTCACCATCTCACCCTTCACGTAAGGAGGGAGTGCGCAATTGACCAATTTCGGTCAATTGCCCATAAATGATCGACGCGCGCATTAATCGAAGAACAATGCATCGATGCCTCGGGTCGATTATATCTGGATCAGTAGTCATCGCGTCTACAGAGTATACTCTCGCGATACTATGAGACTTTTCAACTTTCAATAAAAATTTTCTCCACAAGTACGTAGAAAATGGTATTGAAAAAATTACATATGGTTCCAAAAGAATTCATCAAGTTACTACTATTTTTATATAGATATTTGTCGACTCAATTTTGCATGAAAAATAAAAACATGCATTTCGGGGCATGTTAAAATGACTTATTCACATAAGATTCGTGTAAAAATAATTTTTTTGGAGATAATTTTCTCATAAACTACGTAGTCAATCTTATTGATCTTTCGCAAATAGCTTCCAAATATAATACTGCATTGATACCCAAAATTAAAAAAAAAAATCGTCGAAAAAAATATTTGCATAGAACTACCTTAAGGGACAACACCACTGTGACCCCCTGTTTTTTTTACATTTTTCAACAATTTTTTTTTTTGGAAAAATAAGAGATATTCGAAAAATGAACAAAAATTTATTAATTTTTCAAAAAACATTTTTTACACATTTTTCACGTCGCATGGTGGCGCTGGGGAAGCTCCCGCGTCAGGTGCTGTTGTCTCCCCAGTGGTTCACGGCACGCAGAAAAACTCTTCAACGTCGATCTGAAAAAAAATACCCAGTGTTCTCGTTAATAATATGAGATTTTGAAGTGTAGTACGTAAGGATTTGGAAAAACATTGATTTTTAAAGAATAGGCACGCCTTTGAAATTGAAGAATGATTTTTGAGCAAAATTTCTCGTCGAAAATAGACTATAACTTTTATTATTATTGACATATCGAAAAAATCCTACGTAGTACATTAGATAATCTATTTTTATTGATACAGTAAAAATTTGAAGTCGATCGGATAAAAATTATTCGAGTTTTGCTGCGGGCCGCACTCAAAAAAGTGGTTTCGAGAAAAACGCGTTCAAAGTTTTAGGTTTGTTAATTTATATTATGAGTTGAAAAAAAAATTATGTACCTTCAATCAGCGATGCCGGCACCATATAGCTGGCCTTCAAAAAGCAAATCATCGTCTCCTGAATGTTTCCTCGAACTTGTCGAGGCTTTTCTTGCTTCTTTTGCAGCGTCTGTGAGCGAGCGCTCCGCCAGCTTGATCCGCGCTGCGTCGGTCTCAACGCGAAAGTTGAAACAATTTGAGCCGACGGTTATCCCCAACGTCTCCAGAACTTTCATGAAGCTTCTCAGGCCATCATTGAACACTAATACCGCGATGTCAGCTGCAATATCAACGATTTTTTTGCTTCTGGACTGGGACTTGGGGGCTATTACCCAAACTGATTTATTGTAGCTTTCGTTATTGTTTTGCGTATAGCCACCCAAACAACGCTGCAGCAAATCGTCCCTGCTCAAATTTTCGAAGATTGGCAGAATTGCCTCCAATACTTCCTGAGTAAGAGGCGGCTTATGGCGATATTCAGAAATATCACCATTTGCGACCGCGCGCTGCCACGAACACCACAACTCGGCTCCCTCCGGGCAATCGTTATGTTGTGGCTCACTGTCTGTGGAAATTTCATGTTTAATAGTTTCCCAAATTGTCCTCCTCATTTTGGCAACATCATTGCTGTTCCTCCGAATAGCCAAGCCGTAATATGTGCTCAACTCGTCAATCAATTTTCCGGTGAGCTTTCCTTTGCCAGACAATCATTTTTTGTTTTTCACGATTTCGTGGAGGCGCGTCCCCATACATTCTTGAACATGATCAATGCACTCTTTCTTTTTTATTTCGAAACCGTCGTATGGATCGCTATTCGATATGCCCAGAAACGTTTTAGAATCGCCGTTACCAATATAATATTTATATTTTATACCATAGAGCTCTTCAGACCGTTGAAACATCTCGATAGCTGCGTCGACTTCCATTTTTCCGGAGGAGCCGCTATGGTTTGCCTGGCACTCGGTATCGTGGGTACTTTTCCATTCCCAGTACTCCGCGGTGCTTTCTTTTTTTTCCCAATGCTCGCAAGCTTTACAGTATTTCGATTTAACCATTACGTCGATCACTTTTTTAGTGTACCAGTCGATTAGCGATGTTATGCCAAAAAGCGAGCTGAAACCGCGCTTTCGCCACGATCCGTCGCCTGAAACGATAATTCCGTCCGCCACCCCATTTTCCAACGAAATTCTCTGCTCCTCAAGTGCAGCCTTTTTTTTGCTCATTGTGCTCACCGCTCTAGCGGCAATCGAAATCGAATTTATGATTCGATCGTAGAAAGACTGAAATATGGGGCGCGGTAGGTCCATAAATGCACAAAATTTTATCAGGCCATTCAAACCGACGCCAAGAAGACGCATACTGAATACGATCCGACGATTTATTTCGTATGCATTGTCAATCATAGGACACGAATCGATTAGAACTTTTTCACAATGGCCGCAATCGACCTCGATTTTGAACCCGAGTCCGCGCAAACTTTTTTCGGTGAATTTTATGTCGCGACCACACACTTTGCATTTTACTAACGTGGATATAATGTTCAATGCAGTGAAAAGATGTACTATACGTTAACTGAAATCGTTCGTAACACCGACCTCTAAATCGTCCGATGATTTTAACTTTTTCGCCGACGTGCTCACATGCTCTGCAGAACTATTTTCGGAGCTATAACGGTTCAAAGGTTTTCGATACGAGATTTTCGACCGATTCCTCGTCACATAGCTCCGTTTTGTTCTCTTTCTCCCCACGTACACTTTCTTATTCTCCATTTCAATGTGAAAAGAATAATTCGGAGCGTTTGATATCCACAAACGAAACGATTCGGAGCGATTCGATATTTTAGACACGAATAGCGACGCTATGACGCTATCCTTATACCTGCCTATACCGGCACCTAGTGCTATTTTTCGAAACTATATTTATAAAAATAGTCGGTTTTTGTGAAGGGAGCCAAAAGAATACCTGGGAAAGGTGGGAATACCTGGCGACCCTGAGGCGCCCAGCTGCGCGGGACCCCGAGCGTCGCGGAGCGCTGCACTGCTCCACAAAACATTCAATATCTACGAAAATAATTATTTTTTTGACCTGGGTCCAACGGCATCTTAATCTTAAAAGTATTTAAAATTTTTTTTGAATAGTTTTCAAAAAATCGATTTTTTGAAACCGTCACAGTGGTGTTGTCCCTTAAGTAATATTAATTGTAATCGAATATGAATAGATGAAATAGTAATCTATGAGTAATTGGAAGAGGAGTCATTTTGGTCACGTGATAAGTAGACCTAACCCTTGCATGCATATTTTTAGTTGAAAAGAAGACGATTCACTTCTCTTCGGATAGTCAACGAATTTAGTTTCGTCTTCGTGCGTTTTGATCGCATACCTGTCTTTTGTACGAATAGTCGTACGTATATTGTGTCATTAGTTGACGGGCATCTATTCGCGAAATAGTCGCTAATTCAACAAATTATTGAGATAACATTTGTAAAGTTATTGAACTGAATAATTCGATAGTAAGACAAAATAAAGAGGAATGAGGTTGATCTCTATCCAGGCAAAAATAACACTGTTGTCGGTGCAAAATACTTGGACCTGCATTGGACAAAACTGTGTTATCACGCGGTAAACTCATGATAATTTATGTACACGCATTGAAAGCTTTTTTTACCATTATATTTTTGAATATCAATTAATATTATAAAACAGAGTCGCTATCCGTGTCTGTCTGTTTGCCCGCTTAGTTTTTCTAAACTACGCAGCAGATTTTGATACGATTTTCATTGTCATTTAGAGAATTTCTTCCGAAACATTCATATATATATAATACATTCTAATTAGATTTATAAATAGTAGAGAAAAGTCGATGTTTTATAATTAAGTCGTCGAAAAAAAAAAAAACGATTTACGGGCGTTTACATGGCTTACGCAGGCTAAACCTTAAGGACGTTTACTACCATCGTTGCGGGTAGAGTCTTTCAGGAGAGCGGGAGAAAAAACCAACTAAACCATAGCTGCATTTGGGTACAATATTTTCCCATCTCCTTGAAAACCACGTGGTCAACCGAGCTCATTTTTGTACACATTGTTCTTCATAAGAATACAAACAATTTAAGCTAAAAAAATAAAAAATCTAACATTTTATAGTAAAAATATGCATTTTTTTTTAATTTCCGTTAAAACTAATGTTAAAATTCATCTTTGACCTTTTATTTGAGAAAAACCACGGGGTAAAAAAATCTGAAAAAATTCAGGTGTTCATTATTCGTCTTAAACTACAACATATCGAAAATTCAGGAGAATATAACATATTTTGTTGTGGGTAGTGAACGTCCTCAAAAAATACATTTTTATCTTTAATTATTTTTAAAAAAGTGAGAAAGAGAAAGTATAGGTTATTTGCGAATCTATTTTGACCAATATAGTATTGATCCTTATCCAGTTAAATATGTTAGTTACCTCGATAGAATAGTACATGTGTCTAAATCTATCGGACGCTTATAATTACTTTGTGCTTTTCAAACCTAAATGACGCCACGTCAGTCAATTGCCCCCGTGCGAAGCCGGGGCGGATCGCTAGCTAATAAATAATTGGAATTGGATTAATGATAAATTCAATTTTTGATCGCTTCGAGTGAATTATTGTAAAATAGTAAGTAAAATCATTCATTTAGTCGCGTATTGATACGTGTTAATGTTCAGTCATTCAGCGTCAGATCTCAACGCATATTTTACAATCGATATTCTAGTATTATCCCGATCCCTGATGCTTCCGCATTGTTGAGGACCAAGTGCCGACATATTTCTGTGTAATAAATTTTGTTTTGCAATAAAAATTACGCGCATGAGCGCGAGTGGATTGTCGTGTGGATAATTTTTTTTTCAGAGGAAAAAAAAACTGATTTCGAGAAAAATCTGGCGCTTGATATAATCACCGGGAGGTGATTACGATTAATAAGAATATTTCGTTTTCTCATCTTATTTTTTTCAGACCAAAGTTCGATTGAAACGCGGCAGCGTGGTTTTACTGTCACAATATATATATTATTTTTAAAAATAATACAGACAATAATTGAAATGATAACAAAAGAAAAAAAATATTAATGAATAATAATGAATATGTAACCAATTATTTATCATTTACAAAAAAATTATCATTTACTACATTTTCATCGTGAAAGAAAGAACGAAAAAGATTTTATAAAATTGACATTTTTACAATTTATTAAGTATCACAATACATCTTCATTATATAAACATAAATTGCACATATACCTGTATGTATATTAGTGATAATGAGATATATCTTCAGCTGTACACTCCATTCCACTTACCTGGCATTATCTCGTTCTAACACAGTAACGTTGAAATTGAGAAATATATATATATATATATTGACAATCCTAACTGGTGCCATTTAATTGTAAAGCAGCTGTTTGCATACGCTCACTCACAAGTTCACGCCCTTTGTTGTACAGCTAACTCACAATTGTAACAACTTATATATCATATGTATGTATATATATATATGTGTGTGTGTGTGTGTGTGTGTGTGTGTTAGGTTTACACTGAAATGCTGAATAGTTTGCGTCGTGTGACGCAAACGTTTACAAACTTGTGTGAATTGTAACGTGAATTGCTAGTGCAAAAGGAAACCAGAACTATAAATAGCAGTTGAATGTATAGGTTGATAAACGTGATACATTCGATTGCATTACTGTCAACACCTAAGTACTTATTATTGAGGTAACAGTCTCATTGATTACATCGTTCCGGAGGACGAAACGTAGATGAGAAATACACATCGAAGCAACGAGAAGAATAAGACGATGCTGATAACTACAAATATAAATTTAGTTATAACTTATAATAGTGCGTATATGCTACATTAATTGACGAAATTACATGAAAAATTACAGATTATCAGAGGTGCAGATCAATAATTAATTTGTCATTCTTTATAATTAGAAATATTTTTGTTATTATTTTAGCAATCGATTAATTAATAGATATTATTTATATATTTTATATAGATATAAATATATACGAATAATTGTGATAAAGTTTTATTCATGGATATTCAAGTATTGGAGAAAGTATTAGAGCGCATAACCGTGGATATTTCATAATTCATTATCTTGCAGTTCAGTATACACGTTCATAATTCATAAGTTTTCTTCTATAATTATATTTTATCATTATGAACATGCTCATTATGATTTTTTTTTCTTTTTTTCCGTTATATATTGAAAAGATATTAAATTCAATGTTCAAAACCCATGAGATTTTGATTCATAGATATAAAGGGTGTCCCAAAGTTAACGCAAGATTTGAATTAAATAGAAAACACATTTTTTAGTTTTTTGATTGTAATTTTTTTATTGAATCATAAAGTACATAGGATAGGGTTATTTATGGAATAACACATCGTGTAAATGGGCTCCACGGCTTTGCATACACATATGCACTCATTTGTCGAAATTTTCCATGACCATTCTGCATAAATGTGGCTGAATTTCGTTGATGCAACGTTGAATCTCCTCCTTTAATGCACGCGTGGTTGTGGGCTTGTTGACATATACCTGTGATTTTAAATAACTCCATGAAAAGAAATCTAATGGTGTTGAATCACACGGTCTAGGGGGCCAATTCTGATCACCGAAACGAGAGAGTACACGACCTGGAAATGTCTCATGCAGTAATTGAAGTGTTTCACGGGCTGTATGGCATGTGGAACCATCTTGTTGAAACCACGTATTGGCCACATCAATATCATCTAATTTCGGCAAAAAGAACTGTGTTATCATGTCGCGATATCGAGCACCAGTAACAGTCACTGCTTGACTAGCCTCATTTTCAAAAAAGTATGGTCCAATTATGCCTCCAGCCCAAAATGCACACCAAACAGTGACACGTTGTGGATGCATTTGTTTTTCGACAATCACATGTGGGTTTTCAGAACCCCAAATTCGACAATTTCGGCGATTAACAAACCCATCAAGGTGAAAATATACTTCTTCGCTTAGGATAATTTTGCTCGAAAAATCAGCATCCATTTGTTGATGTTCAATAATCCATTCAACAAACTCTCTTCGCTGTGCATGGTCATTAGGCTTCAGTTGTTGTGTTAATTGAATTTTGTAAGCATGGAGACACAGATCTTTAGTGAGTATACGCTGTAGAGAGCTTCTTGAATTTGCAATTCTTGTCCACGATGCCGAATTGAGGTTCCTGGATTATCACCGACACTCTCACGCACTGCTTCGATATTGTCATTTGAACGACTTGTTTTTGGACGACCAGTGTGTTTGGCGTCTCCAACGGATCCTGTCTCCCGGAATTTTTCAATTAATCTCTTCACAGTTGACGAAGTTAAAACACTATTCCGACCATATTTTGTATGAAATTTTCGAACTGCGGCCGCCAAGCTTTCATTATTTTTGAAATATTGTTCAATAATGAAGACACGTTGTTCTGTCATGTAACGCACCATTTTTACTAACCCTAAACTGTCAGCTGTCGATTTGTTTTTTTTTTTCAGAGTTGTCAACACTTTACTGCATAAATGGCGGAAAATTTAAATCTTGCGTTAATTTTGGGACACCCTTTATATGTTTCTTTTTCTATATATTCAGAACATTGAAACATTACGAAGTCATTTTAATTTCTAATACAATAAGTCAGATGAGATATTATTATAAAATGAAATATCTTTCATCTACGTGAGTGTAAAGAAGAAAAAAAATCAAACTGAAATATTGTAAAGAAGGTAGTAAATTTTATGATATGTATAAGTGAAGGATTGTCTTAAAGTTGTGTTGTGCAGGCGTTTCTAACACGCTTCTCCCTTTTTTTTTTTTTTTTTTTTTTTTTTATCAAATTTTACTATCCTTTTCTCATTCACGAGTGAAAGAGCGATTTTCAAAACGCGAGTTGGCGTGCCGTTAGGGCCATTCACTCGATTACAACAGTGAAACGAGAAAACGAACAGAGCATAATTCAACGTGAATCACCGGTCACGTAGCACGAGGGATCATCGTAGTACTCAACACGCGGCTTTACTTTTGCACTCAATCTCTACTTGTATTCGTTGGCATTCAACTTCCGTTTAACTTGCATATACAAAATCAAATATAATAAAAAAAAAAAAAAATAGAAAAAAAAACGAAATATGACGTGGAATTGATATTAATAAACCAATCAACGTTGTATTTTATCATGAAAATTAATCCCAATCTTATCAAATGTTTTTTTTTTCTTTTATTCGTAAGATAAAATGGAAAAATAAAAATATTAAACGTCAATGTATATATGAGCGAGAAATACGTATTTTATTGTATATATATGTGTATGTGAATATACACGTGTACGTGATTGTGGGAGCGAACAAGGGAACGACGGCTAATTGCATAAATAATTCAACGCAACGTAGAGATAGGAGTATATATATATATTACAGTTACTAGCTATTGTCTGGATATAACGAATCGTCAATCTACTATATCCGAAGGTTATCACGAGACTAATATAATACTAGCTAGGACGATACCCAAAGTGTGTGAGTATGTATATATGTTATATATATAATATATATATTTTTTTAACGTATAACAAAGTAATTGACTGGATTGACTGTACTCAAAACGTTCCGGAAATTTCCTTATTATTAAATTTTTTATTCATCCTTTTTTATTTATTTTTAATGGCATAGATAATAAAAATATGAATGAAAAAATGTCAGAATATCAGTGTGCGGATATTAGTTATTTAATGTATATATAATAAATGAAAGTTTATTTTTTTCATAACACAATTGAATATATAAAAATTCGATGATATTTTTTCTATTCGGTATTGAAAAAATATCTGTATGTATGATAGTAATTTATTCAGGGAATTTCGACGATAAAAAAAAAATTTAATTATCTGAATGAAAATTCGTGTGTGTGAGTTTGCATGTAATGAATTCAGTAATAATCTGCAGAACAAAATAAATATTAATGACATTAAAAATATATATATACACAATATAGTAAATATAAGATAAAAAAAAAAAAAAATACAAAACGAGTCGCATTGAGGAAATGAACAATGAAAACAATTTGTATATAAAAAAATTTTCTTTCATATAAAATATAGAACTAATGGGCTATTGTTTTTACATTTTCTCTAACCATCAACTATATATTATAGGTACATAACAACAATGAAACACTGTGATAGTCATTGACATTATACTACATCACTACTATTTTTTTGTTTATGTATTAATATACAAAAGTGTTGTTCACAGGATGCATTTTGTATTATTGATATTGTCTTTGATTCCGGTGCATGAATATGTACAGTGCTCAAGTAAACCATACAAATATATTCATTCTTTGTACTTTCACAAGCACGAACATGAAAAAATAATAAACATATACTCTCACTGGTTTCCTCTTCATTATCAATGTATATCCATACGTGTACATAGTCCAATGACAAACTGTGTATACCTACAAATAAAACCCAAGCTCTCATAGAGTTAATATCACTCGTCTTCTTGAAATTCATCGGAATATAAGAAAAAAGAAAAATAATAAGAATAATAATAAAAGGAAAGGAAGAAATATTGCAATGAATATATTCATGTATAGATATTTTCGAATAAAAGTAGATCGACATTTTATATGATAGTGTATGTATTTGTGTTTATTTTTATACGAAAACACGAAAAGAAATAGTGAAATTGGAATGAGCGGTCTTCATCCATCACAATCCGTCATGGTTCAACAAAATGAGAGCTATAACCGTCCCCGTCACTCATTATGAAAGCCATAAAAATCATGAATAGCCGCCAACACGAGAGATTCGTCGAGTGCTAGGGTGGTAAAAGACTTGTAAAAAAAAAAAAAAATGAGAGAAAAGAGAAAAAAGTTGAAAGTGATGATAATATTATAAAAGAAGAAGTAGAAATAGAAGAATGATCGTTTCTACTCTTGATATTTTAACCCTAAAAATATAATTCAAGTATTATCATTTATTTTTTTAATGCAATGAATATCACATCATGTCATCTTGAAAATTAGTTGAATGTATATTATTTTTAGGAGAAGATGGTGCAAGTTGAAAAAAAAAAATCCAAACACATCGAAAATGTCATTTTCATTTATTGACATGTTATCCGGCCGCGCATTTTAGTAAAGTCAGTTATATATTTCTAAAAAGGATAAACTCCATTTCATATAATATATCTATATAACTATTCGAATCACACTTCGTTCATTTCACTTGTATGTGTAGTGATAAAATGCAAGTATATGTACGTTCTATTCACCACGAGCTCACCATCTGCTTCCATTTCATATTGCCAATATATTGTAGAGTTTCATGGCAAAAATATCTCAATATATATTCGGTGTATAACATCGTGATGCGAGTACTTTCTCACATCTCTCTATTGATGTACACTCCACTGACAATGTCAAATCGATATAAAGTGAGCAATATCAATGTGTGGTCAGTCGAGATTACATTTTTCCATTATTTGTATTTCCAAAAAAACAAAAATCCAATCAATATTTATATAAAATATATTAACTATAAATAAATATTTTAAAATAATTAATATAATAATATGAATATATACATATTTTCTTTTTCTTCTTTATATTTTCTCTGAATTATTGTAAACTTATGCGAATAATAATGTTTTTTTAAAATACTTACCCCGGAAGGATTTGAGCGCACAGGAATTCTGTTTTGGCTTCCGGCTAGTGACCGGTTACAGTGTGGGCTTTTGCTTCCGGCTAAAAGCACACCCCATCATCGCCTTCAACTACCATCACTATCATCCACCCCTCGAATAGCCGGAAGGTGAAATTCGCCAGAGTTTCTACATCCATTAATTTAACGCTGGACGTTGTTACGTAGCTTTACCCCACTACTTGCTTGGGTCATCTAAGCGTCCAAACATCATTCTATCGTTTCTCTTCTATCCTTTCTTCTATATCTATATCACCCTCGTCTCTTTCGCCTGCTTCTCCACTTTTACATATATGATACGGAATATAGTGTGGATGCGAAGTTACAGTATCTTGCTTCGTACAACCACAGACTGCGGACTTGAAATGAACAAAGTAAAGCAAATTAATGAAGACGCCACATCAAATACACATCCCTCCTCCTATCTACACCCAAAAACAAATATACATCTGTATATTATACATATATTTAATTGTCATTTAAATGGTACACAATAACAATATATTAATGATAATTAAATTGTAAAACACTACGCCAATAAATATTATTTATGTGAAAAAATATACACGTGCTATTTATATCTACATAAATTTTCATAATTTAAAAAAATATAATTTTGAAAATACCCAGAACAAATTGTCAACTGAAAATAAAATCTGTTAAAAAAAAAAGTATTCAGAAAATTGTAGATGGAATTGAAACTACTACTGGTGAAATGAAAATGAAAATAAAAATGATAATAAGAAAGATGAAAAAAAAAAGTGGGAGAGAGAAAAAAAAAATGTAAATTAGCCCGTATGAAATGTGTGAGTAATAAAAGAAGTAGGGGAAGTGAGAACGAAAAAGAATTTCCAGTTGTCGCTCCATTCCTCCTCCTTCACCCCCACCCTCCCCGTTACTATTTTCCCCGTTCAAAGAGACAAGGCCACCGTGGATGACAATGGAAATATTACCGGAAGGGTGGGCTCAGTCGCCGTCATGTACGAACTACTAGACGAAGTGCTTCGGTCTGCCACACTTGTCTCTACGGCAAAGATAAATAAGGCAAGGCCGCATACGCTTTACATCTATTACCCGTGCTGCAAGCAGTATACCCTCTGCTGCCATGCAATAGATAGCCACAGGAAGAGAAAGACAGTAGTAGAACCTGATGAGTAACACATACATATATAAAGGGAAACAGAGAAAAAAAAAAAAAAAAAAAAAAAGGAGAGAAAGAGGAGACGTCGCGTTTTGTGCAGTGTGTATACGCAAATTGAATACGAAAAAGTTTCATTAAAAAAAAAGATGAAAAGAAAAAAAAAAAAGGTAGAAAAACTGGATAAGAAAAAAAAACTAGTGAAAAATAGCGACAGCAATTGGATGTGAATACGAATTGGATTTGGGTTTATTTGATACAAAAAGAATTGACTGAAAAAAAAAAAAAAACAAAAAACAAAAAACAAAAAAAGAATAAGAAAAAATAAAGAGGAAGGAACTCGTGACTTTATCGCCATCGATCGACTTTTGATATTATGAACAATATTTAATCTATTTTCATTTTGCTCTAGCTTCCTTTTATTTATTTATTTATTTATTTATTTTTTTTTTTTTATTTCTAATTTTTTACACAAATAAGTGGAAAATAATATGAATAATTACGGATGATATAAAGTAAATTTTCTATTATCAATCATTTATATATAATAAAATATATAAAAATATACGAAAATAATTGACGTTCCAACCAACTCTGTACTATTTGATTTATTTAATTTTCAAATTATATTCATCATCCCATCACGTAATTTGTTTCAATTATATCATGAAAGAATAATTCACTATATTATACTGTTATAACTATATACAACCGAAAAATACCAAAATCCTAAAAGAAAAATAAATTTAATTAAAAAAATTAATTAATAGTCTATTTTAATCTATATAACATGAAATCTCTCATTTGAGAATTATTTTCATTCATAATAATACAAAATATATCAAAAATAATAAGATAACTCAACAGATTATAAAATATGACATCTATAATAAAATAAACATGAATACTTTTATTCAATTATTATTATTTTTTTCTTTTTCGCAACAGACACTGAATATAAAAAAGAACAGTAGCAAGAGAAAAAGAAAAAAAAAAAAAAAAGGATGTAAAAATAAAAATATTATTTGAGGCAAGTGGATGAAGCGAAAATGGACGAGTATTTAATGAGCATCACTGTTAAAAGACATTCAATTCACGTGCAAGAGTTTTACTTTAATTCTTATGTCATCGATACTTTTATGCTAGTAGAAACCCTGGTGCAATAACATTATCGAAACAGGAAACGTATGTCAAGTTGAGCAAAAAGCTAATTGCATCGATTTCATCTCCTTCCCTCTACACTTCTTCAAATCCGTTTTGACTTTCCCTGCCCCTGCCCCCGCCCCAACTCTCACTTTATATCTATTCAATATTTGAATCTATTTTTTAGCTACACAGAAATCTGATCAAATCATCGGGTTTTACGATTGGTCGCTATCGTAACTTTATCCAGGCAATAAATCATACTCTTTAATCGTTTTTATACAACTAAATATTTTTTATGTTAGTAATTAGATGACAGCTTGGAAGGGAAAAAGACGGGGGAGAATTGATTTTCATGATTAATATAAAGAAAATAAAAATATAAAAAAAAATTTAATTGAATACAACTTTTATAATGGGTATGCACGTGGAAATTTTGATAATGAAAAATCGAATTAGAAAAAGCCGTTATTATAATTCGCAACGTAAGATTTTTTATAAATTTAACAATATTTACATTCATCTATGAATATTGTTTATATAGGAAACAGTTGATGAGAAAGAAAGAAAACAAGATAAAAAAAAAATAATAAAAAATAAAAGAGATGAAGACGAAGAAAAAGAACAAGAAGATATAAGAAAAGAAGGAAATCGGTGGCACACAGGAAAATAACGAAGGAAATATGGGTTGAAGAAGTGCGATATCGAGTTTCTAATGAGATACGGAAGGTAGTACTTCCTATTTTTCTGAGGAGAAAAATAATAAAGCGAGCAAAAAAAAGTGAAAAGTTAAAGGCAAGCGACGTAATGAAACGATGAAATGTCACTTGAGATAAATGTTGAAATTTATAACGTAAACTACATTATTGATTTGTGAAAAAATGATGAAGATTGAAGAATCTACACAGATATTATTATTGTATCTTGAATTATTTTCCGTCTCTGAAATATATCCATTTACTCCAGAAATGTATTTTTTCATTTAATTCGATTGCAATACGATATATTCATTTTTTATTTTATTTTATATTGAGAAGAAGTCAATTTTATCTTGTGATTATCTTTAATCTCCAGTAATCAAATAAGAAAAAAAAACTCTGATTTATATTATAGTGATTGTATTTTGTATTACTTTTTTGCAGTGTTTTCGAGTAATCAAATTGCATAAATATTTACTGTATTAATGTGAGACAAAGTGAAGATAAATCAAAAAAAAAAAAGAAAAAAAAGGGAGAGGAAGAGGAAGAGGGAGGGGAGGGGGGGGGGGGAGAGAAAGCGAAAAAAAGTGGAAAAAAAAAATCGGAAAAGAAAACAGTGATACAAGTGTGTGAAGAACAAATACAAACGATGGTGCAACGGGAAAAAAAAATGTCGCTATTTCCTGACAAGGGAATGAATGAAAAAAAAAATGGAGATAAATGAAAGAATTACACAAAATAAGATGAAGAAAAAACAGAGTAGCATGACGGAAGCTTGAGCGAGTACCGTGGGACGAAACACTAGCCGGCCACTCGGCCATCTACAACGTTGACGTTGACTAAAAGTGTTAGCCAACATTACAAGCTGCTTTCCAACGTTACTTCATGACCATATTTTGCTCTTGCTTCCACTCACCCATAACTATCCATATATTGTAACTATCCTCTTGCCTTCTCGAGTAGACATTTTACTGGAAAAACTCGGATAACTTTACGATAATATTAAAATATTACGCTCATATAGAGGGTCATCTCCACAGCAGCGGAGAAAATAAACTAAAAGATAAAATGAAAATTATATATATATATATATATTTTGCAATCTTAAATTTCGAACCTCGTGAGTATTATTTGATACTTCATTCATTTATTTTTTCATCATTATTATTATTATTATTACTATTATTATTATTATATTTTTTCATATTACAGATTTTTAACTCGTGGAATAATTTTTTACTTGACCAACTGAAAATAAAAATATTTATTCATTGGCTGCTTTAAATACAGATTTTTATTTTTACAGTCGAATAAAAAAAAACAGAAAACAAAACACAATCCACAAAGTAATCACCGAAAAACATGATAAACGAGCCGTGATTCAGGTGGGACTTTACAAATATGATATTCGTATTCAGGTGTGACCCTTGAGTTGTGGTGTGGAGCGCAAACTTCCCAGTAAATTCATAAATTTATAAATAATAATAATAATAATAATAATAATAATAATAATAATAATAATAATAATAATAATGGGCCCTAAAGATATCATTAGGTGAAGGGGGGAAACTCATTATTTTACAATTCATCATCTCATCGTTATTTTTTATTATTTCTCATTCTTTAGAACTTTTTTACTAAATTTCATAAACAATTAGTTGCTATTCAATAAGCACTTTAAAAAATTTTTTAATGCCGTCAAATATAAATTGCATTCAGAAAAAAGTCCGAAAATCCACGTTTTTTTTGTTCTAAATTTAAAAAACGGGTGAATCAAATTTAATAAAATTTTATTTGGATCACATTGATGTTACAACGCGAATGTTGACGCCAATATGAAATTGATATCATTTTTTATTTACGAGATTGTAGTGACCCTAAATCATAAAGATATGTTGGAAATAATGATTCCAAATTTCTGATCCATTACAAATCAACTTTCCCATACGGAGAATAAATATTAATAAAAATTAAAAAATAACGGAAAAACGAAAAAAGCTGTAGTACTAAAAAAAAATATATTGGTATTGACAAAACAGAAATTTAATTAGCCACGACACGCGTGGTTATGTTCAATCAGCGGGAAACACTGATCAAACTTCGTCGATGATACGACATCCCAAAGAGGAAACAAGTGAGACAATATGTATATATATGCATATACATCCACGCAGAGTGATACAGTGAAAGAGAAAGATGATGAACATGATGAGAGGATGTGGTGGTGGTCAATTGTCGGCGATATACACTATCATCCACAGTCATATACACCCACACACTCACACATATTCGACCAAACTGGCGCCAAGCTCTTCGCGACTGCTATTGGTGTTGGTCAACCGTTCGGAAATCGCTCGACCGTGGAGGGTTTGCGGCCGGATTCACAGCATCGTGATAATCCACTCGCGTTTCTGCCTCTGGCCATCAAGATTATCTATCTCTATCATTCGCGTTGTCTCACTCGCACTCACTCGCCATCACCTCATTCTCTATCGATAATTGAAAATTAACCAAGCGTCCGTCCATCCATCTGGGAACCACCACCCTCCAATCACAGCGACAGCATTTAGCCCCTCTACTTCGCGCATTTGCTCTTTCCCTCTTCCTGAACACATGCCGTGCCCTCGTTAACTTGATCGTGCACCACCGGACACTAATAAGTAATCGCCTATGTATCCACATCTCTCGTAAACCACTGACGAACACGTGGTGTATTGCATTATCGAGAGTGTATACCGCATATTTCATAGTCCGTTCTCCTTCAATCATGTTATTTCATACACCACTTGCAACTATTTGTCCAAATACACCATCTACACAATATATTTTTGCATCAATAAAAATTAACATTTATCCAAAAAACTATAATTATTATATAAAATTCTATTAATTAATTGACAATTATATTTCTTTAGTATTTTATGATGTATATTATAAGTAAATTATACGTTGAATTATGGCATTTATGATACACCAGTCACGATTTTATTCTCTATCAAACTTTTGGATTGGATTTTCTCGTGTGGATGTCACCATGTTGTCACTAGTGTCTCTCTACATAACGACATGTCACATATATCTATATATCTCCATACACAAGACAAATGTAACAATGTAACGGTTATGAGACTATAAAAACCCCGCACGACGCAAACAATAAAAGGACGTTTGTGAGATCGTATACATATATGACATATCACTCATTCTCCAAATGTGCGTCAAAATAGCTCTCGAATGGCGCAGTTGAAATTTATTCAAAAATACACAGTGTCTCTCTCGACATTATCGTATGTAAAGAGAAACAAAAAATTATATAAATAAAACGGGGAAAAAATATATATGATAATAATAAAAGAAAAAGTTCAGTTGAAGTTAGTGCATAAAAAAGAAAAATAAAGAAAAAAAAAACGGTGAAAATATTATGACTCATGAATATATTCTAATGTTCCAATAACAACGACATATATATTTGTACAGATCATTCTGATATGAAATGAATATTAAAATTATATATATATATATATAATATAGACAAAAGTTTTATTGATATAGTTTAATAAGGTCACATAAAACCTATAAAATATTTAAATAATTTTATTATACCATTCGTTGTATTACAAAATGAATTATTACGTATTTGTAAAACACTTTGAATTATAAATATCGTTAAATGTCTTTATTTTTTTTATTTTTTTATTATATGTATTATTAAACAGGACACATTAACATTTTAACCATTTATATTTATTTTTTCATTTCAATTTTTATTTATTATTACTGTTTTTTTTTTGTGAGATTATTTTCATTTATTTATTCAATTTATCATCATTATTATCTTTTTTTTTCTTTTTTTTACGTGTATTTATTATAAATTGACAAATTGAAAAAAATATATATCATAAAAATAAAAACTCACTTATTTGCACATAAATTATTCTACCTCACAGATATAAATATATTGTAAAAGTAAAAATGGTGTAGATATCTATTTATAAACGATATTTCACATCATCCCTTGACCTGCGCGTATATTTTTTAAAGGAGAGAAAAAAAAAATGTGTCGCTATTCATCTTCACCTACATGAAAATTGAATATACATAAGTATTTTGTTTATATACAAAAAATAAGGTAAATAGAGGGAAAGAAAAAACATATAATATATATTTATTGAATTTAATTTTTGATTTCTTATTTTTAAAAATATGACATTGGATTTGAACGAGGGAGATGGAAAAAGGTGTTGAAAGAATATTCATAAAATATAAATCTATACATATGTGTACAGTCAAGGCAAAAAGTCAACAAATAATTTTCCATCTTGGATTATTTGAATTCTAAATTTAATATTATTGACATATATGTAAAGTATATTTGAGTGGATATACAAATATATAGATAAACATTCGTTTAAAATCATCTCTCGGATCATATCGGTCATACATAACAATTTTCACGTTTCATTCATCATAAAGTATAAAAACTACGACCTTTAAATTCTTCATCATCCTATTCTACCCAATATCACTCTCACTCTTTCTCTCATTTATATCATATACCGATGACATATATATGAAGATACTGAAAAAATAATAATGATAATAATAATTGAATAAAATCCTCGTGGGTGACCCATCTCCTCTTGCATGTATCCATCATTCAAAAGCCGGTTCGTGGATAAACGAATCCCAGACACATACACACAAAACACACAATAACGTAACGAATGATTGACGCGTTGACATGGATAAACGATGCCAGGTGTATGTGATCAAAAAAATCCACGGGAAAATTGTCCAAAATGCAAAATTGAATAATGAAAAAAATTTGAAAATCCAGAGAAAAAGAATAATTAAATAAATGAATAAATAGAGAACAAAATAATAACGTCAATAAGAAAAATGTTACTCACGCACCCGAGCAATCGATTTATATACTCGTGTAGCCGCACCCCCAATACATATATCGATATATTCACCCTTGCAGTTGTACAGATTCATACAGATATTGGAAAATATATATATATATATATATTCGACTAAATTTACAATGAAGCGTTAGCAAAAAAGCGAGTGAATAGAAGTGACTTTGTGTGGTTGCAGACCAAGCCGCCCGTTTCTCTCCCAACTCTTCGAGCATTCTATTTACCAAACACACCGCCTTCTTTTTCTCTTTACCTCTACCACTCTTCACCATTCACTGTTTTAACGTGTTATTTACCGTCGAAGCAAGATTTATCTGGCTTCTGGTACCGTCACAACGGTCGCACCCCGTTCTCACTCGACTCGTCGTTCCAGACCCGCCCCATATTCCCCGCTGCAACATATATACATATATATGCGTGTGTATACATTGGCTTAAAGCACCAACGTCACCCCAATATTTTTCCTGCATCCCATACTGTATAACCTACAATCACTTTTCTCGCACAAGCACTATCCTCTATCACTTTATAAAATGTCTGTACCTGTATGTCTGTACCTGTACATCATCTCTATTATACAAAATAATAATAATCTATAGTCACTCAATTTAACGTGAGTTTACCTTTTACCAGTAAAAAAAAACTCTACCCGGTATCAAACAAGTTTTTTTATTTTTTATTTATCTTTCATTTTTACCTCGATTTTTTTTTATTTCCATCTTCTTCACACGCAAATCAATCTACAATGTTTGAATATTACTAAAATATAATCATATATAGAAAATTAAATGTCTACATGTTTACATATATATAATTGTATATATGCGTGTGCATGTTCAATGGTGTAAGTAAGATGGGAGATGGAATCGTTTGCTGGCAAAGAGGTAAAATCCCCTGGAGGTCTTTCACCGCACAATAGCAACATAACAAAGTTGCTATCTCCAAGGGGGTTTGAAACTCCTATGGATATATGTATGTATAGATATGATGCCCATGCGCATCGTCAACATGGATGTGTCCCTATGAGTACAAACGCCAATCCTCAAGTCTCACGAGGTTATGCCCGTTGCATGTCGTTCTCTTGAGTACTCTATTGCTTGATGTGGGCACGATAACCCACCTCGACTTATTCTCCAAGTAAAAAAATAAAAGGAAAAAACAAAAGTAATCATTCCTATAAACAGGTGAATATATGAGTGTTATACATGTGTGCTCATACAATTATGTATAATATGTTTGAGAGAAAGAAATACCGATAAAAATATGATGGTAAATCTTGAATATTTTCAGAGTATTATGAAAATATGAATTTCATCCACGCCGCTGTATCTTAATCCAAATTGACAATTTTATTTATTTATTTTTCATCTAGTTCTCGTCATATACTAACGTGACTAGTATCACACATGGATTTAGCATTGATTTATATATGTATCTTTACCGTAATGTAAAAAAGATAAAAAAGAGAGGAAAGGGGCTTAAATCGACACGTTATCGTATTACCAAGTATATTGTCTATGGTATATTATCTTTACAGTAGTGAAAAAAAAAAAAAAATAAAAAAAAAAACAACAACAATAAACTAAAAAGAAGAAGAGAACTAAAAATGTAGTAAACTAGACAACCATATAATGTTGTTGGAATTATCTAACGACCTATATATATATATATATATATATATATATATTTTTTTTTTTTCCTTGATTTCTTTGTCTCTCTCATTTTTTTTAACTACTTTCATTTTTCCTTTTGCTGTCGAGGGATTTTTCGACATCTTGATGACACTCGCATGAAAACTCGCATTAAAATGTCTCTCATGAAGATAAATATTATAATGATAATTTAACTCTACCTAAATAAATTTCTATGAATATTTTTTCTTCAATTAAAGATGTTGAAATTTTAATGAGCTAAACCGATATTGAGACTTGATATTCTTGCATATGTAAACATATGTCTTAACTACAAACTGCGAAATTTTATCCATATACCAAATATTTTGGCCTCTGAATTACGATGAAATTTACTATTAAAAATAACTCAACATCAACCGATCAAGTTACAAGCCCAACTCAATCCAAGATCATTATGATAATATCATAAGCATTAATTAACATAAAAAGAAAAAATCAATATGTCAAATAATGTTAAACAATAAACGGGATAGGATAATACATAGAAATATCTATATTGATCAAGATTAAAGAGCAAAATATTATACATCAATTTGAGTAGTATCGATTAAGTAGTCAATTTCGAAGCGGATATTTCAAATTTAACATCTCAAAACAAGGTTATGATTGTGAACTGAAGAATTTTTAATAATGAAAATAATTATAATTATATTTCAATTATTTTAGTGTTTATTTGAATAAAAGTCAGATATTTTGTATAATATATAAAATTCATGAACTCGTTATTGTCA
This sequence comes from Dinocampus coccinellae, assembly GCA_963920625.1. NCBI lineage: Eukaryota > Metazoa > Arthropoda > Insecta > Hymenoptera > Braconidae > Dinocampus > Dinocampus coccinellae. The sequence continues at coordinate 12,919,372 of OY987184.1, forward strand.
ATATAATTGAAATATCTTTTGAAAAATTCATTTTACGATATTTTATGTATTCAAGTATAATCGAAATATAAATAATTGATATATATATATAAACGTCAGGTCAATAAAATTAATAACACTTGAATTTTCCTCGTTATCAACTATATATACTTCACATCACATATTTTCCAAGCTAAAAATTCACACACAATGCGCATCACAAATACTCATGCATAGGTAACAGCTTTTTGTTATTTGCAAATGATTATTCGTCGATTTTTTAACGTTTGTCTGCAACAGACCTACTTTTCATGCATCAATGGGCAATTGGGAAAGCAAACGAAAGAGAAGAGAAGCCTCTCTACAAACAATTATCGACAAGGTTTTACCTGTATATATCAGGATGAATCACGATGGAGTATCATAAACATTCATTTTACATCCAATGTCACAACCAATTGTAATACTAAACGTGATTTTTCGTGGTTGTTATTGTCAAAAACTTCTTTATAGCATTTCAATTGTTTTTATTTCCAATATCATCTTGTTAATGTGATTCGAGTGTGTATGGTGTAAATAAAATATAATATGGATGAGTACGACGACGAAATATTTGAAGATGACGGTACCAAATTTCAATATAAAAATATACAAAAAGTTCATGTATTATAAATTATAATAATTATAACCGTTCTTTTTTTTTCCTTTTTTATCACTGCAGATAATGTTGAGAGTGAAAAAGATGAAAAAAATGTTTGGTTTGTTGAAACACAAACGAATTTATTTCCAAAAAAATCTCGTCACGAACGACATTGCGTTGAAACAACGGTAAATACTTGAAGAAATTAATTATAAATAATTTCAATACTTTTCGATATTTATTAATTTAGAATATCGATGGAATGGTAAGGATAAAATTATCACCACTCACTCAAAAAATTTTAAATTGTGAAATTGGTAAAAATGTCACGACAGAATATCCCTGGATATTTGTAAAAAAAGATATAATAGAGGATAATCTTGATCTACACAGTGAGAGTAGTGATTTTTTACCGATTCGTGAGAAAATTCTGAATTATCCTGAGAGCACTTTACTAATTGGCTATGCGCCAAAATACACTGAAGATAAAGGTCATTTCAATATTTGTCTTACGGAAGATAGTCGAGATTCAATAATGAATCAGATTGAATCGTTGAGATATAAACAGCAAAATCGTGTGAAAAATTTAGTTTTCAAACCAATTGGATTGTGGCAAAATTTCAAAAGTAACATTGAAATCGATGAAGTTATTGATAAAAATAATCGTGCATTATTTGAAAGTGAGGTAAAATTTTAAGAAAAATCATTTAGAGATAGATGAATATTTGATCAAAAGTTCTATCTACATATAGGTGAAAATAAAGACAGAAGTGCTAGACTCACCGATAAACCTGGTGAACCGCAACGCCGAGGAGCAAAGAGACGGCTATGTAGAGCTTGTACTTACGAGACAAAGCTTTAACAACGTGACTCGAAGATTAGTTTCTCGGGGCGACCAAGCCAATCCTGCAACGGGCGATAACGAGGCCCAGACGACAACTTGCACTTCCATAAACTCGTGGTTTCAGTACTGCTATGAGTACAAACCGATCAATACAATGGCATACAATGAGGATGAAACTAAATCTATGAAAAAATTTTTACGAAGTTGTACTGACTTTATTTGCAACGAAGTAGTAAACTTTGGATATTATTACAGTTCACTTACTTAAAGTTAATAAGAGCTTTCAACTTGCCATTTATTTATTCTTAGATAGATATAAATACTATTTGGGATCTTCATACAAATGACTATCAGAATCTTGTTAAAAATGAAAAGGATACACGAGCACCAGTGCCAATAGCATATACAGAATATCAACGCTATCACGATGGAAAATTAAGTGAAGAAAAAGTTGTCAATGATCTTTGTTGGCATCCACTGCAAACTGGAATAGCAATCGCTGCTTATATACAACATTCAAAGAGTGAATATCTCGTAGGACGAAATCTTCAAGATCAAGTATCCATACAATACTCTTTTATAAAAAAAAATAAGAAATAAAAAAAAAAGTTATTCACCGCATATTTATATAAAAATTAATAATCATTAAATTATCAGGTACGGAAAATATGCCAAGGAAATAATAAATTACTCGTGTGGTCAGTTGACGATTTTCTTACTCCCAAGTTAATTCTTGAGTGTCCACGAGAAGTTACAACCGTTTCCATCAGACCACTCGATGGAACCACAGTCATTGGAGGCTGTTCCAATGGTCAGGTATATATATATATTACGATGCACACCTGAACTTTTCATCAAGTTTCATTCCAACATGATCATTTTTGTTTTTTTTTTTGTTTTTTTATAGATTGCAATATGGTCTTTGCCCGTACGGATTGAAGAAGCTGACGTAATAAATTCAGGCTCAATAGGCCAAATGAAATATCGCGCTGTAATGAAAAATTTAATGAGTTGGATGAAAGAAACTACAGGTGCCAGGAATATTTTTCCTGCTGCAATGTCATCAATTCAAAATAGTCAGAAAAGTGCAATCACAAAAATTATTTGGCTGGCAAGTCACAGTAGGCTCAACGAAAATGGACAGATAGTTGAGCTGGAAACAAACTCCAATATCGAAGAAGTCGGTTGGCAATTCGTGACATCTAGTGAGGACGGAACTGTGGCCTGTTGGGATCTGAGGTCGGCAACTCTATTTCCCCATATCCCCAATTGATTTTCTACAATCCCTTGTCGCTTTTCTTCTCGCTTTTCTTATCTTTTGAACATCTATTTCTTTTATTTTATTTTATTTTACTTTACTTTATTATTATTCTTTTTTTCTTTCCCCCTTTTCCTTTCAACCTACTACTTTGCTACCGTCCAATGCTACCAGTCTCTTTTTCTTTTTCGCTTAAACTCCGCGTCGTTCCATAAAACTTTATTCCCAACTCTCTTCGGATTACTCGCATTACCTTTCTATTCATCGTTAAAGTACAATTCACGAGTGTAATTCAAGTATGATCTTCATAGACATATATATTATTTTTTTATAAATTCATTTATTTTTCTCACACTTTCATTATTCTTCGTTGTTTTAGACAGCGCGATGAAATCGAACGATTGAACGTGCAAAAACTTCAATTGAAAAAAAAACGAAAAACAATTAAACTACCAGACGCATTGGCAAAGTCAATTTCATCCTTCAAAATACTTAACAATGTGTTCACTCCAATATACATGCTTTCAATAAATCATCCACATGAAGAGCGACGTGTTGTCATCACAAAAATAAATTTTTACGTACCAAAAGTGAAAAAAATCCCAATGGAAACATTTATCGTTGATGAAAATGATGTTGGTACGAAACGTCATTATAAACCATTAATTGAAAAATCCCACGATAAAATAATGAGAAAAATTCTAGTGGGTACACTTGAGGGTGATGTGGGCATGATTACTTGGGATGGCTTTGAGTTTGTCACAGGTTTAAGGATGAATAGTGAATCTGCACGATGGATTTGGAGAAATGAGGGTATTCATGATGGACCCGTTACCCACATGGTTAGATCAAACTACTTGAACAATGTCGTGTTGACAATTGGCGGTAGAACATTTGCCATTTGGCGTGAAGATTTTGATGAGCCAATTATCGTAATGAAATCCATGATAAGGTATTGAATTTTGTGACATTTCATTTACATAAAAATATTTATGTAATTCAATAATTTAGTTTTTAAATTGAAAAATTTTTATTGATATTTTATAGCAGATACAGTGCCGGTTGTTGGAGTGTATCTCGGCCATCAGTTTTCATTTTAGCGCGAGCTGATGGAACTATTGAAATTTGGGATTTAATTGTCACGAGTGACGAGGCGTGTTTCACTCAAAGTCTCTCTGGCCGAATCATCACTGGAATCTATACTCATGATTTATATTTAAAACAACCTTGTGTAGCTTTTTGTGATTTTAATGGTACCATTAGAGTATTTGTAGCACCAAGAGATTTTTCCATTTTCGATGTAAATGATGTTAAATGGATGACTAATTTCATTGATCAGGAAGTCGAAAGGGTGAGCTTAAAATTAAATTTACAATCAAATACAAAATATATTAATATGAATTTCTACACGTGCTGTGTAATTGAAATAATTACAGATAAAACAATTGAGACAATGGCAAAAGACTTGGACTAACAAAAAAATTATACATATCGAGAAAAGTAAAAAAGTAGTAAAAAATGAAATTGAGAAAAATAACCGTGTTGAAATACAGCAAAAAAATCACGCAAAAACAACGGAGATTACAAAGAAAATTGTATCGAAAAAACTGGTGAGAACATTGAACGCGTTTTATTTAATTTTAACGAGATTTTAATCTAGTTTATAATTTATTATTATATAGAAATTTAAACCTGGTCAACTTATTGAAGAGGCACGAATACGATGGAAATCGATGGAATTGGAGCGTATGCAACGGATTATACTTGAAAAAAAAGGTCTCCGACCAGAGGATTTAGCACGTAGACAAGAGCCAGTGTTGAAATTACAAAATGAAGCAACGAAAAAACATGAGAAAATTCATGATATGATACAACACCGTAGTCGGATATTCGAAGACTCGGTAGCCTTCCTCTTTCCAGAACGGAACTATGAGCGTGTGCACGTTGCCATGACCACTGGTGGGTCGGTGGAGAGAGAAAAGCCCGATAACGAAGACACCAAGAATACAGTTGAGAATGATCATGGCTTTATTTGTCGTATGAAAACCAACGTAACTTCTGTAAGTTTGACGATAAAGCACTTCAAACACTTCGCAAACTCACTGTATTCTCTGTATTATATATATATATATATATATAACCGTATGTATTTAGACACTGTCCAGTAATTTGGAACAAAAGATTATTCATGAGTTTGAACAAGTAGACAAGGATGCCATGGAAACGATGAGGCAACATCCATATCATGATGCATTCGATTGGAAAAAAGTTATTAATGAGGGTTATAAACGAAGGCGTATTATAGATATTGATTTGAGAAAAATGTCGGGAAAAAAAAATAAATCATAACTTGAATAATAATGTGCTTCTATCTTCTCCTCGAATAAAAATAAATAAAAATGAATAAAAAATAAAAAAATTTATTAATAAAAAAAAAAATTGTTAGTGATGATAAGTATTGGCAAATATTTTTACTTGGTAAAGATTCATTTTATATATTCACAAATAATACTGAGATAATTTCTGAGAATATTCGTATTATTTACTTTACAAGTAAACGCATAATAGCAAGTAAATTATATACTAAATATGAAAATCTAATCAAAATATATTTATATTGAACAGTATATGCATAAATAATATTATTAATTGAAATTTTATGATTGGAGAAAATGTGAAATTATATAATCCTAAAAAGAAAAAAAAATCAATAACAATTTATCAATTTTGATGAAAATACACTCAAATTTTGGTAACCTTTTTATGACATGCCAGTTTGACAAAAACAAACTTGTTGTGATTTTTTTCTTGCCAATTCGTAGCATATTGTATGCTGAAATCATCATTATTTAGTCAGTCAACGTTATTACAGTCTGAACAGTAATAAAAAATGAATAAAATAAATTGAATAGGTTTTAGCACTGCTGCAAAGTTGAAAGCTGTTTTTCCATCATCACGATTGTGAAAAGGTTTAGTGGTTTTATCATTAACTAAATATGGCCAACAAATATCGTTTACATTGGCGAGTTTTGTGAATTTGCCAATATTAAAAAATGGTTCAAGGGTTATTGATGAATGGAATGTATGAGCGGACAATGATGGTGTATGCGTGATGAGTTTAATTATTCAAGGCAAAAATAAGTTAATGTGACTGAAACCAAAAAAAAATTAAAAAAATACAAATTGTTGTTATATATGTATTTTTCTCTCTTTAAACCAGAACCCATTTGCCAGAGGGCTGGCGTAACACCGTTGAAAGTAGATCATTCGCTTTATCTATAATGGAGCTATAGTATCATAAAAGAGCGTATTATACCATGAAGAAGATGACCTATATGAAAGTAAAGTGTCGCACAGTAATATAAAAAATCATCGACTTGAAGTTTCATTAAAATAGAAAAGAAAAAGAAGAAGAGAACAAAAAAAAATTATGAAATAAATGCCGTTATTAATATTGTGTTGGTTAACGCGTGAAAAAAATTAGAAAAAAATGCAGGAACGGGTTCAAGTCCAAGCATAGAAGCGAGAAGAAAATAAGTTAATAAATAAATCGTGGGATTACACGAGAAAGCATTGAGGGTGAAGGGATGAGAAAGTGAAGAAACATTGTACGTGCACGACTGCGATACGAGTTTCACCAACTATCCCACGTGGTCTCTTGCCATCCGGACGCCGACTGTTGGGTATTATTGCCCAAGTTTGAAACATCTTTGCGCCCACACACTGTCTTGTCTACCTCGATTCTCTACACGACACGTCCTTTTATACGTATTCCTCTGACCACTTTATATACCTCTATCTATCCAACTATTATATATATCGAACCGCATGGGAGCGACCAAAACTTCTGTCCACCGTTTATTGAAGCTGCGCAAAGTAAGACGACTTTTCAAGAGAATGCGATGATAAGTTTTCTCCGTTTGGAAAATTATCCACACTTTCCTCCCTATTACTCATCACTCAAAAAGACAATTACTCTCAAACAAACAACAGAAATAAAAGAGGAAAAAAAAAAAGAACACAAAACACAGAAAGTAAAACAAAGTCAATCAACATTAATCTGTTGCTCTTATTTATTATTTACTGTGTTTCACATCGCTGACTTGGTATGATTTCAACGTGTCAAAGAGCACCACAATGTAATTGTATGGTGTCAGAAACGTGTCAGATAATTGAGAACGAAGATCGTAGAGAGAAAGGTTGAAGATGACGTGACATAGCGAAATGTGCGGAGGACTCTTCTCTTATTCTGTGTTATGAGTCAGATGTCAGACTTATACGTGACCGAGAGTCGCAGCGAAAATCAGGGGAAAATTTTAGGGTTAGAGTGGAGTTGTCGAGAAACCAAACAGAGTTGGTTACAACATGATATATATAGATCCATGTACATGGTACAGTGAGGAAAGAAAGAAGAAAACAAGAAGTTGGGAGTAGATGGTGATGGTAGCGGTGGTAGTGTAGTGGATAGAGTGTATAGTGGTCAAGGCAAGAAATAGAAGATGGTGGATACAAAGTCAACAGAGGTTGACGGGGCAAGAGAGGCGGAAGGTCGGACGGTAATAATCGTTAAAGGCAGGCGGTGACCGGCTCGTGAAATCTCGCTCGTATCGCTGGGACAACGAGCCACAGGGCGAGACCTCCGGCGTCCGACATAGCTAAATTTGTGTTGAAACTTCTCTCGCTTAGATTTCGGACCTTGTCTTCAATACTGGATCACTTCCATCCTATTCACATCCACCCGTTGCATCAATGTGTGTGGTGTGCCGGAACGCCACAGCTGTCGATACGCGACTTGGTACATTTCACCGAAAATCTCAACACCATACGTTCAACACATAAACGTTCACTCGTTTTATTCCTTCCTTTCTCATTGTTTCATTTTATATATTGTATATGTATGTAGCTAACCATAATTGTAATAAACTGAATGTATTGAAATTTTGAACGATTTAGTAGTAAATTAATTATATGATTTTGAAATGTGTAATCTTTATTATTTACTTATTTATACTATTGAATTTGAACGTAAAACGAATAATTTATAATTAATAGCGATATATTAATAAACAAATAAAAATATCACGTAATAATGAGTAATATACACACAAAATAAAGAAAATAAACAAAAAAAAATAAGTTGTCACTTAATGTAACGTATATCAGTTTGAAATAAAAATTCTTATCATTTATTTAATGTACAATCTTAAACTTTTCTCTAATGAAAAACAACGAAGGATAAGAATAAAAATGAATAAAAGAAGAAAAAAAATACATAAAATAAAGAATGAAAATATAACACGAAAGATAGCGAGAAAAATAAAATACGATGATGACATGAAAAGGAGAAATGGGTGGGAACAGAAAAAATAAAAATGACGAGTAGAAAAGGGATGCAAGAGAAAAAAAAGGATGGGGTGTGTATCTGTATAAAAGAGAGAGAGAGAAGGAAACGACGAAACAACTTGGTCTCGTCGCTCACGGGTCTCATTAACATTTTACATTACGAGGAGCAATTTACCTGGGCATCCGTAGCACTGTAAATTAATGAAGAGAGATGAGAAAACCTTGCAAGGGTTAAAGTCGACATTACGTTAACACATTTCCATTAATATATTTATACATACTATGAAGAAATTAGAAATAATATCCCGTGAGAATAAACAGTTTCTGTATGGCATGCGACTGAGAAACGTGAAAATGTTTCACAAAGAGAATGTATGGGCATAATGAACGGGAAAAAGAAAATTTAAAAGCAAAAAAATAAGAGAATGAAACTTGATGATTCTTGGCGATGATACTCATCTGAGTATCATCGCCAAAAGATTCACTTGGTCTCTATTTCTATAGCATCGCTTAACCAACTATTTCTGCATCGCGTTTACCGCATACATGGAAATATCTATATACATACATGAAGCCAATAAGCCTGAAACTCTGCACGGTCAACGCCTTTGCTAACGGCAGACCAAGGTACCTAATGGCGGACTAGGATGATAGTGGGTGGTGCATTTTCAACCCCAAGGAAAGGAAAAAAAATTAGGAAAAGAACAACACACCCAAGAGAAATAGGAGAGAGTAAAGAAATAAAAAATATAATGGGATGTAAAAATATATATATATTTGTAATAACAATAATAAAGAGGTGAAAAGGATGAGCAAATGAAAAAAGAAGAAAAAATTACCAGAGGAAAAAAAAACTACGTACGCAACCCAAAAGAATAATTAATGAAGCACTCGTTGACTCACATTATGTCTTCACATCATCTGTATATAGACACGCAATTGCGCGTGTAAAAAGAGTATATACGTATTATGTGTATGCGTATGTCGACAAAGCCATGGAATGTGTGTATGTGTGTGTATGCACAACGAGCATTACATTCAGATGGTCATGAAGGTGCTTGCTCGCTCACTCTCTCTCACCTCCGTTGTACATTAAATAAACCCCGTTTTTACGAGAGGCGTTAACTGCTACAGAGCATTACATCGAATTTATTTGTGGAAAATAAAAAATTTGATCGTCATCAAGTTTTTCCGAATACAAAATTTAAATAAAAAATCAAGTCACAATATATTTTTTCATTTTTTGTTTCATAATAAATAGATTTATAATCATCTTTCAAACGCAATATTTGAACTTGTATTGAAAAAATAAAAATAAAAATCACATTCATGAAATAATTCTACTTTTTTATATTAAATATTTTACATAAAATTCATATTTTATTATTTATATCATTTTTAACAGACAATATACATAATTTTAGTTTCATTGTTATGAGCGTATACGATACGCGAGAACACATGAGACCCTTTTCAACTCAGACGACATACACAGAACTCATTGTCCACAAACTGAACCGTAGATTTGGTATACGTTGTCTCCACAATACTCTTGTGGTCCTCCCCATTCTCTCTCCCAAAAGTAAATACCCAGCGTCTGTTTTCCGGTACAAGTACAAGTGCTCTTCATCGTATGTCTGACTGCGACATGCGATATCCACTTGTCGATTACTTCTGCACGGACAAAGAGTAACGTACAGGTCGACCAAATACACTACAACTTTCTCCATCGTTATATTATTTTATTTCATTATTATTTTCATCATCTCTATACTTTTCATACCAATGTTTACGTACAATGTTACGTACAATTATTCATGGATAAATATTCTGTCCCAACTATATTCATGAGAAAGATCGTAATTAGTGAATTGTAACACTTCACATTAATAATACACAATTTAGATCAATTGAAATTCAAGGTTTTTTATTGTTCAGTATATTTAATTGTGAAATTTACCGTATTTCAATTAATTTGAATACGTTATTTCTTAAACACATTGAAAGTAATTTTCATAGATGTACAGTTATATTTTATAATTATAACTTTGAAAAAGATAAAATCAATATAATAACCCAATACGCGAAATGTAACGTGAAAAAATGGATAGAAATCATATGGCCGTCACGACAGACTCGATAGTTTTTCCCGACTGATGTTTGTCAGCCGACCGTTCTGTACAAATTGTTTTAATGCAACGATAATTTTCACGCTTGTCGATGCAAACAAGTTCATCTGATTATTAAAATATTCTGATTGGTTCGCGGTTCAGCTACTGATGTTGATTGGACGAAAGGTTCGGTCATTATCACCAGCAAGATGTAATGGAGACAAAAAGTTCCCGTACATCTGGTTTCGTTTACGTATGAACTATTCATAAAATTATATATTTTCCATCCGGTTTTCATACCGGTTTATGAACCATTTACATAAAAGTGATAAAGGTTATTACTTGGAATTTAGTGGACTGAACCGAAATCATGAAGAATGGAATGATTTATATGATATAATTGAACTGAATGCATTTATTATTGTAAGTTAAATGAATTAATCTCAATATGTCATGTTTATTTGATTGCATTTTGTTTGAGAAAATAGTTTCATCGATGATGACCACATGTAATGTAGTTCACTAAAGTGAATAGAATTAACATCAGAAATTCAATAAAATCTAGCTTAAAAAAATTTTTGAACAATAAAAAGTACCTTGATAAATTTTGAAGTCTCATCGATTTTTTGAATAGAGAAATTTCAAAAAAACTTTCATCACTACCCATGAGAAAATGTGGAGACTGATCAGACATGAACATATCGGTCTGATATCCGGCCGTTTCTAATTCTTTCACACATCAGTTGTACAATCGGTCGGAGGGATCAGTTGTACAATCGGGATTAGTATCGGGTTAGTATGCGAATGATCTCTTTGCTAAGTCTTTGCATCGAAACGGATATTGAATCAGTCGGATGCTCGTACTGGTATCAGATCAATATAGGAATGGTCTCTTTACTGAGTCTCTGCATTGAAATGGATACTGAATCAGTCAGGGATCCATTTTAATACCAGACCAATATCGGAACGGTCTTATTGCTGAGTATTTAAACGGATACTAAATCGGGTCAATGTCGGAATGGTCTCTTTGCCGAGTCTCTAGATATCAGAAATACAGAATATAACACTCCCCTTAATATCAAATATGTTCCAAATAATAAAACTAATGATATATCCAATGACGAAAAAACATTTTCTATAGCTAATAATGAATTAAATTTACCACCTTGTAAATTTTCAATGGCAGATCCGATTTTACATGAATTTATAAAATTATATATAAATTTATTGAATCAGAATAGTATTGAACATTTTAATAAACTATCACTTCGTAATAAGTTGATAAAATTGTGTTTAAATAATATTAATGTTAGTACGAATAAATTCATATCAGAATTATTAGCAATTTTGTGTATTATGTATATTTTTTTTCTATTTTATTTCTTATTGAACTAATTTAATCAAAATATAATTCTTTAATAATTCATTTGATTTTAAATGAAAGGAAATTATTGGCATTTGTTTATAAATTCATATATTTGTGAATAAGTTTGTATAATAATGTCTTTTATAATTTGATATTTTCACATATATTCATACGTACACGAATGGCGTATTGGGTAGCGTGTCAGTCTCATAATGTGCCGTCCAAGGATCCCTAGTTCGAATCTCATCATCTAACACTTCTGTTTTTTCAGATTTGTGTCTAGTTTTGAATTTTCAATTACCTTTCAGATTTCCAACGTAATGTGTTTATATATATACATATACCGGCTGAGTCATTTAACTTAAGACAACGTGTAATCACTTTTGAGGATCACATTATTTTAAAAAAATTCCATGCGAAAGTTGTAGGGTTGCAAGGGGGAACATTTGGCGATGACCTTGACCTCGAACTTCAAGGTCATTAGAAGGTCAACCTTAGAAACTTGGATGGAATTCCCTACTTTTAACACCATAAATGGAAAGAGCGGGAAATTTTACTCAAGATTCAAGTCTAAGTATCTGGTTATCCGAGGTAATGTCGGAAGCACTCCCCCCCCCCCCCCTTCCCTCGGGAAAACTGAAAACCCGGACAATCCGGATTGATTTTTTATTCATTCAAAAAATTAACACCAATACTTTAAACGGTTTATTAACATTTCAAATATGTAAATAATTACATTACAAAGCAGTAAAATATGTCTCTATGCGTTTCTGTATCATAGTGCAACTTTTTTTTTTGCTGCAATGTGTCTATCTATTAGAAAGAATCAAATCCGCTAGGGTTGCCTGTGGTTGTTGTTCGATATACCTTAAAGCTTTTTCCAAAGGAGCAAATCCTTCTTGATGAGAGATCTTAGTGGGAGGCTGTTCAACCATCGCTTCATTATCGTCATCTGATTCTTTGGTTTCCTGAAGGGTATTCGTTATTTCTTCATTTAAATCATCTGCTGTACCCCATTCAACAGCATCTTTTCTTGTCACATTTTCGCAATCTCGTCACTGGCAGGGCAGTTGGTATGGCACGACGTCATCAAGCCCATACAACTGAGGGAAAAACCTCGGGCATGCGTCCAACCGTATGCCAGGCTCCTCGCATCTCCCACAAAATGTGCCCCGTCGATACGGACACGAAGTGTGCCGGTGCGCAAACCCGCAATTGAAACTTCCGGTCCGAGGCTCGCGTGGTAAGTTCGGGTTCTGTTAGAGCAGCTCCACCAATTTCCTGGTGGCCTCACGCGACTGCTCCCTAAATAGATATTCGCGTACGCGATCCCGGTCAGGGTGACGTAGTAGCAATGATGAGCGTCGCGTACGTCCATCATTACGCGTGACAATCACTTCGATGTCAATACGCTATGTCTTCCTCATATAGCTCCTTCATTACTTGCGCGATATAGCGCGACACGAGGCTATTTGCGTAATTCACGCGGTCTGCTGCCTTCTGATTCTCCTTCATAGGTACCACGCGCGTCGGTGGCACCACCATAAAGGTTGGACATCTCCAACCTGCAATTACGCGTGCATATAACGGCGTGAGCACGATTAACTCACGTGGGATTGCCCCACGCGCTCTCGCGTCCCCGTTTTCTATTGCCAGCATCAGTATCACACTCCTCGTGTACAATCGCCCGATCTTGCTGGTAATCTTGTTGATCATCAGCGGGCCGATGTATTCGAGGAGCTCTTGGACCGCTGCTTTGAATTTAACAGCGAGACGCTCCATCCGCTCGCGTGGATTGCTATCACGTGTCGCCACGTGGTCAAGTTCAATTTGAAACGGAACAGGTTATTTTTTCACTGGCTTTCCAACGAAAGCAAACAGCGAACTACAAAAACACCATGCAATCATTCACAATCACTCTTGGATTGATTCATTCCCGCGTACCGCGATCAAATCTTCAATGTGGTGGCGTCCGCACACTTCACCATTCGCATTTTCTATTTCATAAATAGCGTGAGAAATAATCTTCGACACTGTGTATTTCTTGGATGAGTATTTGGGAGCTAATTTTGCCGTGAATTTTCTCGCAGCTGAAGACAGTACACGCACTTTGCGTTTCACCAAATCACTAACGTCAAGTTTCACATCACGATGATGTTTGCTATACTGTTTAGCCTGTTTGTCATGAGTCTCACCAAGGTTCTCGCTCACTTTATCATATAAGTCTATTAATCTCTCCATTCGTTCGCGCCATTTTGCCGTATTCAGGACCGAATCATCTTCCGTGCCTTCAATAATTTTTCGCAAATACTTCGGAGCCCTTGGTTGCCTTCCAAAATTTGAGAGCGACGGTGATACTCCCAGTGAACTATGTGCGGCTGTGTCAAATGCGAACCTAAATTCCGGGATGTGCAAATTTCAATCGCGATGATCCGCTTCCACAAACAAAATAATCATCGGTTTGATCACACGATTGACGCGTTATACCGGATTCGCCTGCGCATGATACGGAGGAGTCGTCGAATGCTTAATTCCAAATACACTTGCTATTTCTTTCATCAAGGTATTTACAAATTCTGTTCCATCATCTGTTATCAATACTTCTGGTGCACCCCATCCACACCAAAATCGAAATGTAGGAAACAACAGAAGCTGCTCTGTCGGAAGTGCGGTGAACCCGATGTTAAAACACCCGACTGTCCGAAATGCGGGAAAAAGAAGGCCGCCATTCAATATGATGAGGGAAATTCGGAGTCGGGAAACGCGGAAGGAGAGAGGTCGTAGAAGGTTCAACCCTCTTTCATGGCGTGGGAAGAACCCGAAGAAGTTCAGATCGGTTCAAAACGGAGATTGTCCGGCCATACGATCCGTTAACGGTAACGAGGAAAATTAACACGAGGGAAACGGATATGATCCGTAGTAAAATTAATACGGGGGAACGAATATGGCTCGTAAAAAAATCAAGCCGGGGGAAACGGATATGACCCGTAGGAAAATGAATACGAGGAAAACGAATATGGCTCGTACAGGAATTGATAATACGCTACAGAACGCTATTCAAGATGGCCAAGTAAAGCTCGGAATAGGCTCGACAATTAATGAAGAGCGTGAAATTTTTGCGATGGAAGACGCGGATTGTATGTTGAATGCACGGATTTCCATTCCATTATCGATAGGCGATGCGAAATGCACGGCGCTATTCGACACTCCACATTCGAGAGACAAAAAGGGTGGTTAGTACAATTACCATACCCGTGATGATCGAAGGTGTTCGGAACACCCTGGAATTTAATGATATTCCGGAATTAGGTCACGAGATTATCCTCGGCATAGATGCGTGGATATTTTCGGTATTAAAATCGATGGATTGGCTTAAACTTGAGGAATTACGGGCGTGAGGGAACCGATTCCAGTATATTCACGCGAGAGTAATATTGTAATAATAGATGTTTGCAGCCCACAGTTGTCCGAGTCAGATACCAAACGTTTAGATGAGTTGTTGTCACGTATGTTACCGCCGTTGAATGGGCAAGAAACATTTACAAATATGACGCAACACAAAATAAACATTATGAGTGACGTGCCGATACGTCAACGTAACTATCCGGTATCACCCATAGTGGAAAAGCAAATGCAAGAGCAAGTCGATCAGCTGCTTGCGGATGGAATAGTGAAGAGATCTGAGACGGTTTGGATCAATCCAATAGTAATGGTCAAGCAGAGTAAAGATAAATGGTGGATGTGTTCGAACTTGCGGAAATTGAACACAGTGGTGAAGAAAGACGCGTATCCTTTGCGTTATATGCTTGGCATACTTGACAAATGTCCATTAGCTTTAGCTTATTTATTTTATTTATATTATACGATGATCGATATGTCGAAGGCGTATCACCAGTTGAAATTGTCCGAGGTAAAAAATACACGGGTTTTGCTGTACCGGGACGCGGATTATTCCACTATGTCGGAATTCCACTGTTTTTATTTGTCGATCAGTTTCGTCCTGTGATATATAAACGAGTATTTTTAATTTCTTAAATATTTTTTTTATTTCTTGTGCTTTTGTATCAAATATTTATTACATTTGAAACTGAAATACAAAAATTTTTAATTGTAATACTGTTAGAATATATTTCTGTTTTCTATAAGTTTATAATTATGTTATAACCTCAATGAGAAAATACTTGTGTATGGCTTGTACTTGTAATATATAAAAATGAAAATAAATTTATGAAAATACTTTTTAAAATTATTTTTCAATAGTGGATAATAATACCTAACTTAATCCATATCTGTACTTGTAAAAATTTGAATGAGATATAAAATAAATTATTTATTTTATATGGGATGAAAGTTGAAGTGGACTGTATGATGTTGGATTGGGATGGGATGAGAAGCCGGGGTGAATTGCTGTTGGAATTGCAATAATCGTAGTGGACAGTTGTGCCGGTTTTATGCTTGAAATATATACAATTTATTGAGATGTACTTATCACTATATTTACACTTTGTACACTGTAATTTTACTTGAGATTGATGATGAGAAGAAAATATTGTAGATAATGAGAATGAGATAGTATTGAATTTTGATGAGAGAAACGATTGTTTGATAATGAAAAAAGAATACAATTGATATTATTGATCAATATGTTGTGTAGTGAGCGGTGAGATGTAGACTAGTGAGTTTTGACTAGAATTGCAAAAACACCACCAAGGAGGATATTATTGATCCACTTGGAATTCTGAGACTAAATCTTATGCACAAATATAAATTACATAAGTTCAATGAGATGCGTTGAGGAAATTGATATTTTGAGATCAATTCAGATGAGTAGTTGCTTCGTTGTATGCGTTGCAATACTCGATGAGAATGTGTGAAATGATTAACATTGAGTTTGATGAGATATGAGGTGAGATATAAACGTTGAGAGTGAAACAATTAATTGCGTTGAGTATTTTATGATATACATCATGAGAGTCGATGAGAATGCGAAAAGATGAGATTGCGATGAGTGTGTACCACGTGTACATTGAGACTGGATGAGACAAAAAAAGAGTGAATGAGACCTTTTGAGACTGATGGTTACATCGCAACCGACGATGAGAGATGCTTGGACAGAACAGATCGACCAGAGGCATCGATGCATTGTTCGTCGATCAATGCGCGCGTCGATCATTTTAGGTGCAATTGACCGAAATTGGTTAATTGCGCACCCCCTCCCCGCGTGGGGGAGGAGCGGTTGAGCATCCAGGACGTGCTGCCATCAATCGAGACAAAATGAATATATTAAATATTTATTGAATATTTAACAGTACTCACATATGGACGTAATACAAATTTGGGGCGTTATTTGCAAATTTGCACAAGGGCGCCAAAAGTGCTAGGCGCGGGCCTGGCATCGCTCGAGTATTCTTTTTATTTTTTATTTTTGTGACACTCGTTACATACTTGGACCGAGAAATGCATCAACAAATTATCATGCAGCCTCCACCATTTTGGTCAGTTCTGACAGCAACCCGTCAATTAGAGAATTATTAACAAAATTCTGGGTTCAAGAGGAACTACCAAATGATACTTCATCTCGATTCATACCAGGCAAATAAAAGTGTGACGAACACTTTCGTACAACGTATACCCGTGACCCCACAGGGTGACACATTGTACGTATTTCACTCAAATCATCAACATGTATTTTCAGTTATTCTCAAAATACTGTTCACCGCAGCCTACAATCTATGCTAAGCAAACTCATTAAGAATAATGACTGTCAATTGGAATGGTTTACTGCCGTCCTAAATCACATCTCGATGGGACGCAATCAGAGAAGAATACCAAGATTTTAATCTCCAAATGGTTCAGCATTTATAGAAACCTTACAATAGGATTATATGAATTTACTGATTCTCTGATTTTTTGAAAAAGCTCACCATCTCGAGACTTGAATTAACGGCAGCTTTAATGCTTGCCAAGCTCACGAATTATGTTCAAGCAAATTTCAATCTCAATATTGCTACAACTCATCTGTGAACAGACTTTCAAGTGACTCCTACATAGATCAAATATCATGCAACTCGGTGGAAAGATTATATCAGGAATTACAAAATATGCATTGGAAACATGTTTCAGATCATCCAACCCCGCTGACTGCCTATCTCGAGACTTAACTAATCTTCAGTTTGAACAGTATCGGCTAGGGTGAACGAGACGACCATGACTTACATCACCAAGTAAATCATGGCCACCTTAACCTGCTAAATCGGACGTCACAAGTGCTTATGAGCTTCGTCCAAGAATGTCAAACTTGTCAACAGCACAAAAACTCAACTATACATGAAACTTGATTCACAAATACTCAGCTCTAAACTGACTCATTAATATTATTTAAGTCTGTTTCAGATTTATCTCAGAACTAAGGGAACTACCTGTCTCCCGACCACTCTTCTCAAACTTTTCTCTTGACTTGGAAAAAGCTGATATTTTTCGAATCAAAGCAACTTAAGCTCTGATCTTTGCTCATGAACTTCAAACTCTCCTCAAAAATGGCTTATACCTTCAACTCACGTTTTCAGCAGATTAATTGCATTCATCGATAATCATTGCGTCATTCGAGTTGGAGCCATACTCAACAACGCACTTTTGAAAATAAATACTCAGCAATACTTCCTCGTTACTTACTTTTGTCTAATTCGATTGGGAATCACTATCATTAAAAATCACTTTATGTAGGTACGCAAGTGGTGGACGTACGTTAGAACTCATAGCTTATGATGTGTTATTTGCACTAGGTAGAGGGCGATTTGTGTCCATCAATTGATGAGCCAACTACTTCTCTCTCGAGTTACTTTCTTATATCAATTCTCTTATACCGGCATAGTCTATGCTGGATCAATAACCTTTGAAACTTGAAAGGAACGAAGAGCAAAAACACAGACGGACTAGATTTGTGATTTTGTATGCATAACAACGTCTGCAATACATATAGAACCGACTACTCAACAAATTGGTTCATTACTACGCATCGACGGTTTATTAGAAGAAAAGGCATGGCGCATACACTTTATTCAAATTGTGAAACAAACTTTGTGAGAGCTGACCCAAATTTAAAAAATCTATTTACCCAAAGATTTCAAGACAATCAACGATGGTCTCATTTGTTTTTCTATAACAACACGAAATGGTACTCTACTCTACCTGCAGTACAGTACATGAGAGGAAAATGGGATGCTGTGACTAAATCAATAAACCATCATCGATAACGTACGATAAGTACATTTCTTCTCCTATCTGAAAAATATTCTGTTCTTCTCCCATGGATCGAAGCAAAGCTTAACTCTCGACCGCTGGAGCCTCTTACTGACTAGCCTGAAGATTTATGAGCTCTTACACCAACACATTTTCTCATTGGAAAATCAATCTGAACTCGTAATCTCACTGGTAATATCCATATTTACAAAAACTACAATCAATCTCAAAGTCGCATCATCAAAATAATAATATTAAAATTGAATTTCTCGTACTACTGATGAATGAACGGTTTCCTTCATCCAAATAGTCACTTGCTCGTGTATTCACAGTGCATCCTAGATAGGACGGTTCGATTTGAATTGTCACGATCAAAAAGTGAACTTCACTACTCGGCCAATTGCAAAGTTGGCTTTGCTTCCTGTTTCAAATCAAAACTCATTACCAACAAATTTCTGATGTCGAGCAGAATGTTTGAGATTGTGACAAGTGTCACGAAAATAGGAAAGAGAAAAAAAAATATACTCTGGCGATACAGTCGGCAAAGTCTCTCGGAGTGGGAAAACTACTGACGCACGGCCAAATGTGGGAGTGGTATAGTCGGCGACGCAGTACGCGTGCTGCCGCCAGAGGCCGAGTCGACGCTCGCTTCTCGCTTACCCGACATGAGTCCGCTAGGAGTACGACTGATAGGATTAGGGCGGCTGTCTGCCTTCCTATCCGTCTAGTTTCACGGAGAAGCGTGCTCACCTCTGGGAGAAGAACAGGTAAATTTCTCACTACTCTGTGATCATCGTAAGGTAATTGGCGGCGGTCTGCCGTTATCTGCGTGGTGGGCCAAGTGGAAGCGAGGAGCCGTGTTGCGTTTGTGCTGCAGAAATTCCAATCGTGGAACCGCGTTTTCCGGGAAGCAAACTTGTGCGATTAAGTGATTGAGAATAAAAGTGTATTCACTGAAAGTTTTGTTCGTCATTCTCACTCCGGTTTCACCCATGAATTCTGGAAGTTGACATATCCATAAGGACAGAAAAAGGAACAAATAACACGAGAATCGTGATGCCTCGCCAGCGATATCAGAATTACAATGTCTCGTGGCAATACTGACGACGCTGTTACATGATTATAAATAGTACAAGCACTCGTGCTCAGCTTTATCCGATAATTTCCGTGCGATCTACATTAATTCAGTTTCAATCTCTCGCTACAAATTCATGATATAAATTAATCTTACAGATTATTCCTCTCAATCTCATTGAATTTTTGTTGAATTAATATAATTCAGTGAAGTGGCCACTCATTGCACCAACACGTGGCACCTACACATCTCATTAGCTCAATTACACAATATATTGAGAAAAATTAGTGAAATTTTCATAAACTATTGTGCAAAATTGATTGTGAAGTGGAACTAAGTAATTTAACAATAAATAACCCAGCTCAATTTTTAATTCAGTGTCAGCACAAATTTCATTTCATTACGTCATCCTTTCTCGGCAGCTTTCCTTACAATTGATATCGAAAATCTCAACCACATGTGTAAATAAATAGTGCATGCTAAGGATGAAAATTATAAATCTATGTATATAAAAGAACGTGTCTTGACTGACTCAATGATTCATCATCACCGAGCCAAAACCACTAGAATCATAAATACGAAATTTGGTTAGTAGTTTGGTTTTATAGTATAGAGACTCACTAAAAAAAGATTTTCTGTAACTCTTACACGTAAAATGCATCAAAAAATACTTGTTTAGAGAGAGCAAACGCGTTTTCGCTTCCTTCAGATATTTTGCTTCCTCGTTTTGTTTTTTGTTTTCCACTCTGTTTTGTTTCCCCACCCCTCATGATATAGATTCGAATCATTTGCACAACCTAATACTATCTGTTGACATTTACGCTGACCGTTTCACTTCGATACAGTGTAAAAATGGATCAAAAAAATTTGCCTGCAAACGTGCAAGCACTGCTTGCAGAAGCAACATGTCCCATCTTACCAAAAAAATCTAAAAGCAAATATGAAAATCGCTTCGAAAAATTTTTAAAGTGGAAAGAAGAAGAAAATGTGGAGGGATCCTTCTCTGAGAATGTGTCAATGGCATAATTCTGTCATCTTGCCAAAACAAAAAAGAATGCCACACTCTGGTCTCATTATTCAATGATCAAAAACATCATGAAAGTGAAGCTGAACATCGACATTGGTAAGTTTTTCAAATAATTTTTCATTTTTGGGTTACATGCATAATTTTTTTCTTCAGTGAATACTTCTTCTTCTATTTCAATTTTTGTTTCAATTTCGATTTGAAATAAACATTTTTTTCCATTTTACAGACAACTACCACCGACTCAAAGCTTTTTTGAAGCAGAACGGCGTTGGCGCGATACAAAATCGAATCAAAAATATTGTCGGATATTCATATTCAAGACTTCCTGCGTGAGGCACCGCATCAGATTTATCTCACAACAAAGGTAACATCAAACGTGAAAAATTGATAAAAATTTTTTTACCCAAATTAAAAATTTGAATTCGTTATAAATAAATTAAAAACGTGATTTTTTTCAAATTACAGGTTGCGCTGATGTTGTGAGTTTACGGTGCTCTAAGATCGTGCGAGCTAATCCAAATTACTATGAATGATATTGAAAGACAAGGAAACTGACTAAAAGTAAAAATTCCTCATACAAAAACCCACATCTCAAAATTTTTTACTGTTGATGATGAATTCATGCAGTTTAGATGGACAATTACATATCATTGCGCCCAGAAAATTGTTGCACCAATCGTTCCTTTATAAATTATTAGAAAAGGAAGTGCACTAATCAACCAATTGGCAAAAATGAAATGGTCAAATTTCCAGCAAAAATAGCTGAGTTTTCAAGACTTCCGGTTGCAACTAATTATACAGAGCATTGCTTCCGCTGCACCTCAACGACGTTATTGACCAATGCAGGAGCCGATATTGAGGCTAATAAACGCCATGGTAAATGAAAGTCACCTGAGGTCGCGAGAAGTTACATCGAGGGATCCGCACAGCATAGCCAACCAATCACAAAAAAGCTGACGTCAACAATCGTTGTACCGTCGTCCAACAAAAATAATATTTCCGAAAATATGAAAATAGACGAATCGTCAAAAGCAGAGATATTGAAGAAATCGTCTGCAAGAAGTGTTGTAGTGTCTACAAAAACCACTCCGCTGTCAATAATTATTAATTACTGTCCAAATCTTCAATTTCCATTGAAACAGATTTTATCTTCTTATTACTTATATTATTTATTTATTCATTTTTTTTTTTGTTTCAAATTAATAATAAAACTATTAAATGTATATTCCACTATTTTTAATTATTTTATTATTTATGTTTCAATACTTATTCAAATTAGGTTGTTCAGTAATTACTCAAATCAAATTTGGCTGCGCTCATCGTCATACAAATGCGATGATACCACTCATCACTCTTGACCAACTCTCGATGTATCGATCCAGCGATGGGTCGATACATTGAATATTTTTTCGGCACGTTGTGGCCTTTGGCGACACGACCACCGGCGCAGCGTGGCCATTGTCTCCAATGTACTCAACCTGTGTGCACGCGTTGTACTCACCTGCTCCTTTTTATTGTGTCTCAATAACGATATTATAAATTTTATATGTTTATTGACTCGACGATATTACTCTGTGCTAATCAAAATTGTGTAATAATCATAGTTCAACTCAATTTAATTGATGGTGGATCATTTGTTCAATCATTGTATGTAAAACCAAGTGCAAATGACTCTCAATTCTAACACAAAAAAAAACTGAAATGATCATCACCTCGTGGTGATTGCTTTTTTGATCATTCTTTTTTTTTTATGTAAAATTCAACTATTTTTTTTCTTTCTCGTGCAACTCAACTTGAAATGAATAATATCATTTTGTGTTACTTTTAAACTATTCATTAATATCGATATATCATAAATTTAATATATTATTTTTCATATTGTTAAAACAAATCCAAATGTAATTATTTTCTTGTGTACTAATTGCTCAACATTTATTTTTTTTTTCCTTTTTCCAACTTCCAACGGATCCAGATTTATTATCAATTTTTTTTTGAACATCTTGAACATAAGTTAATTCAAAAAATTTTTAAATATAAAAGATAATATGCATAATTGATATATTATTAAATTGAACAATATTTTATTTTATTATATGGGGGTTCTTTTGAGATATTCTGTTCCCTATTTTCGTTTTGTTTCATACTTTGTTTTGTTTCATACTTTGTTTTGTTTTTCACTCCGTTTTGTTTTTCCATGCAATATAATATATATAATTAATATGTAATTTAATTAAATAGTATTATTTTATTATACGGGGAAACGCCCCCGAACCCCCGCCAGGGCCGCGCCCCTGGACCCTCATCAGGGCTGTGCTCCGGACCCTCTACCCTGCCCGCCCCCTTTTCTTCTGCCACAGGAAGATAGTACTTTTTGTATGCACTTGTTACAAAAAATATCGTATGTACCTCGGAAGGAACACTTTTGCTCTCTTGAATGATTAGACAGCACTCGATAAAACCTCGGGCTGCCTTCGGCCCGAGGTTAAGTCTCGTGCTGTCACTTCATCCGCGGGAGCAAAAGTTAATTTTCCTCCCTTGATGCGTAATATACTATTTTCTTCATTAAACTCCTAGAACGGTAATCTGGGGGTATAAAAATGATGTATAAATGTCATGCTTATTGATAGAATAATATTGAAATACGCGTGGTACGTGACATCATGATACATACTACTTCTACATAATCTGGTTGATGAAAAATGAACAATTTTCATGCATTTATTTTATGCGTTATGAAAATACTTGATATGTGCTATATATTCCATCTACAAAATTCAATATATGTATATAAATCACATGAATTAATACAAATCTCTATCGAAAAAAAAAAAGAAAAAAACATCATAGATAAATATAAAATTTAATAGATAAATATAAAAATAGTAATAAGAAGTAAAATGATGATAAATATATGATTAATGAATTCGCCTCTTCGTTTTCACTCAATGATGCAGTGTCAACTATCATATGAAAGAGGACACACGAGCCATTTATTTACGACACCCTAAAGTCTCATTCCACAAAAGGATACCAAAATGGCCGCCTAGAGCACATCAATCGCTGGGTCGAATGAGCCAAGAGAGTGACCATTTCGTGCGTGCCTGCGTCATATGTCACATTGCCCCCGGAGGGTGCACCAAATATCTTGGCGGTACTCTGGCACTCACGTTCCGCAAAATCTCAGAAATGGGATATTCCAGGATTTAGTTCACATACCCCTAAGGACATGGTGTTCTATTTATATACATATATACAGGTGATAGTACTAAACAGGCAAGCGTTCATGCCATCCTTTATTATATACATATACTCGTACAAATATATATATTCAAGCTATTCGGGTTGGATATTGGGTGTGGAATGTGCTTGAAAATGCGTTAATTGAAATTATAAATGAATTCCATAATAGTATTTCATAAATTTATATATGTATGAAGGTAAATATACACCCCATGCACATGTAGTGTTCAATTATAAACGGAAATGTGAATATTTTACGTATATTGCGGACGTTAATGTCGATCGAGTGAATTAAAAGCAAATAAAAATGTATAAATACATATATCTTATAGATGAAGAAAAACATAAATATACTTTCTATCAAATATAAATGCATCATTTAATTACTGATATTAAAAATAAATTTACTACTTTCATTATTATTTATACATCAATTTTTCATGCAAATAATATTCATTTTGTTTACTATAATGATACAAATGAAGATTTTTATTATATTTATTTTCATATATATCTATATAGAGGTAATTAGTAGATTTGATTAATCGTTTAAATTAATCAAACGTAGTTACCATCTCCACTGCTCTGATACAACATGTAGGTATATGTGTCCCAATGGACCCCATTTATGGCTAATAGACGATCGTCAGAGTTCATTCGATTATGTAATAATCTGGCAAGTTGGATGAGATCAATTGCCATTAACCGTCTCTGTCTCTTGTCGGCCAATATATATATGTATTTATATTAAATACACAGTATATAATAGTATATCTAAAGGTATATATAATATATAAACTATGTAGCGGAATAGTATATAAAGCAAAAACGATGCATCCTTTAGTAATCCCACGAATTTATTCATACTTCGTTAAAATACTTAACCACACAATCTTCGTCAAAGTGAAGACTAACCTCAAGTCAAATGGGTATTTTCCTTCTCTGTAAGTATTGAACGTTGATCGGATGGAAGTTTTGCACTAACGCTTTCTCGTTTAAATTAGAATTGTGAGAAATTGTACGCGCGAAAGCCAAAATGACAACGACAATGACGACGACGACGATGAAAGACTATAGGAGACAGAGTAACGACAATGACGACAGGTTATAGAGGGGAAAAGTACGAAGCTCTAGATAGGATAAACGCGTAAATTAATCACGCTCGACCATTTTTACTTATCGCTTCATTCCACTTTCTACTATTTTATATATATATACATGCAAGTATTTCCGTCTGTATATTTTTTTTCTTTTCCTTTTTTTGTTTTTTTTTTTTTTTTTTTCTTTCATTCGTAGACTATCCTTTCAACGCTCCAGTCGTTGAGTAATACTAACGTTTATCCATTGTAAACCCTGTAAGGCGTCTTTTCACTCATCCAATTCGTGACTTGCCCAGGCTCCTGATTGTCCTTTGCGATAGCGTCGTACATTGACCTCTCATTTTCTTGCTTTTATTATATTACTCAAAAGTTTTTTTTTCTTTTTTTTTCATTAGAATATATATATATAATATAATATCATGATATATATATAATCTTCTTATTTTATTCTTCTATTATTTCTATGTCTTTACATACTTTTTCTCTTTATTTATTATTATTATTATTTTTTTTTTAATTCGATCGTCTCAGTAGTAAAACAAACGCGCCAAACGATGTATTATGATTGTTACGATTATGGTTATTATTACGAGAATAATCTAGTTATATACGAATTCACATCGTGGTGAACGTATTCCTGTTTAATTGACCGATTTGTACGCTACAAAAGTTTTTTTGTATTATTTTATTACTTTATTATTTTATTTTTTTTTTTTTGTTTTTTATTTAAATTCCCATGTGGAAATTTTGGACTGGTCGGTGATCAGTCGGATTAATTATAGTATACCAGATTGATGCCCCACATACGGGTAAACTAGTATCATACCGGTATACAAAATGATCAGACCAGACCGACATTGGATTTAGTGTCAAATCGACAAAGTAATTAAACAACAGACCAACATTTCTTTAGGATATCAACCCAAGAATAGGAACCGATGCCGTATTGATATTGTTTTCCAATATCGGACTGACACAATTATCTGATATCCAACCGACACTACTTTCCAATGTCAACCTCAGACTCAAAGCTGACGTCACATGAATATTATTTCCTAATATCGGTCCGACACAATTATCTGATATTCAACCGACACTACTTCCCAATGTCAAACTTAGATTTAAAGCTGATGCCATACTGGCACTAGTAGCTACTGATCAAATCGATATCATATTGTAGTGTCAGTCTGTTATATCAAACTGATGCGATTTTTTTGTATTATTGGAATTAATTATCGATTAAATGACTAAGATGATATCTATTTAAAATATATAATGTATAATTGATAAAATTCATTGTATTGAAAGGGGGCTAAGCTAATTAATTAGAAGAATAATGATTAAAATTTATTATATATTAATTTTTTATTTAAATATTCATTCAATATTTAACACTAGAACTACCAAGGGGGTCAAAATGACTTGTTTGACATTTTTTTAAATTTCAAAATTTTAAATTTTATATATATATTTTATATTTTTTATATATATATATTTTTCAAATATATTTTATATATATATGTATATAAATTTTATATAAATAAAAAAAAAAATTTTAATTTTAAAAAATGTCAAACAAGTCATTTCGATTCCCCTTGGTAGTTCTAGTGTTAATATTTAATTATATTAAAGTGAATTAAAAAAAAATTTGATTTTGATTATTTAATTTTATTTCTTCTGCTCCACGGTTTTTTCCAAACGCTCGTTCAGGAGCTCCTGTCAGCCACTTGCCAAGTTTTGGTAAAAGCTCAGTGCTTGGGACTTGGTGGAGCTTATACAGAGACTCTGAAAAACGATAGTAATAGTATTTTTAAAAAATTGTAATCATTTAAATATTCGTAATTGGTAAAAAAATAATTTACCTGAAATATGCTTATATAATAAGGTCGTATTTTTTGTTTATTAAAGTACTTGGTAAAATATTTATATACAATGAAATCAGTGGTGCATTCTGATTATTCATACCTTCAATTGAAACGTCCTTAGATGGAAATAGTGTTACACTATCCAAAAACTTTATAGCAGAACCATCGTCTAAGATTTTAGGCTCTGAAGGTGTTCAAAATTATCTATAAAAAAACATATTAATTTTCTATGGTTAATTATTATAGTATATATTACTTCAGAAGAAATTAGCCGACCTTTGATAATTTTTTTGAATTATCCTAACAAATAAATTATTATAAAAAAAATATTTCATAAAATTGCATATATAAAAATTTGAAAAATCACGTATAACCTACTTGAACCAGACAAAATTTTTACGCCGTAATAGCCCCAATTTTCATGAGGTTTAATTTCAAGTTTTATCTATTGCAAAACGTGTTTGGAATCTTCCTTCAATGGATAAAAACATGATCCAATTTTTTTATTTTGTTCACCATCTTCATCGTCTTCATTAAATACTACCCATGACGTTGGTACAACTTCCGTAAGCAATTGACCAGATTAATTTTTTTCGTCAAATTGTACCAAAAGATAACGAAATTTTTTTAACTGTTCCAACGTGTAACACATTCTTTCACTTTATTATAGTAACTAAACACTTGAACTCAAAAATAGTTGTTGCTACTTCGAAATGCAGAAGAGAAATGAAAACGCTTAGTAAAGTAGTAGGTAACAAAAGTTTCAGAAACTATATTTTTCTACAGCAAAATTGTCGTAGAGTATATGTACTGTATAAAACTTTTCGACTGTCTAGACTTCATCAATGAGAGATCGAATTAAGGGAAAAACCCCTGATTTCCATTGTAAACTTGGTTATAAGCTTTGAATTTTATGATTATGTTTATGGTCAATAGAACCTTCGACCGATCAAACAACCGTTCATATACCGAGACTTGGATATTAAACCATTCTAATACGATTCCGACGCTAGAACCAACCTCCGACCGATCAAACAACCGTTCATGTACCGAGACTCGGATTTTAAACCATTCTGATACGATTCCGACACTAGAACCAACCTCTGACCGATCGAACAACTGTTCATATACCGAGACTCGGATCTTAAACCATTCTGATACTAGTTTGATAATAGTACTGATATCCGACCAATTATATGACTGATGTGTGAAAGAATTTGAAACGGCCAGATATCAGACCGATATGTTCATGTCGGATCAGTCTCCGCATTTCCACATGGGTTATGCACTCGTGCTTTTGCATCAGGACAGAATTGATAATCAAAAAATATATATAGATACATATTTTTTTTTATTCGAGACGTAGATGAGATCCAAAAAAGTTGCGGGCCCTTTTTTTTTATTTCTTTTCGTTGGAAACAAAAAAAAAACTGTAGAAAGACGTGGCAGTAGTCGATACGAAAGAAAAAAAAAAACAAAGAAGACGAGTACGACAAAGATAAATGGATAGCCAGAGAAAATAATGAGAACAGCATTGGAGGCTAACCTTTTAATTTTTTCAATTGAAAATATAGTAAAAAAGTATTCAATTATATATAATCCGTCTTATTTGCAAATGAATCAGATAAGTTAGCTAATATTAAAACAAATTCTTCATCGACACAGGCGAACTAATGAAGAAATACAAAAGCTTTTGAATATATTATACGAATATCTTTTTACTTTAATCGCATTTATATTCATCTATATTATTTTCATGAACCCCGAGGCAAATTCTTTATTACTTGTATCTCATCAACTTTTTTTTTTACAGAAATAAGATTATTATATATACTACTTATTCATCCAAATTTTTTTATATGTACGGGTATATACGTGGTGGAGCTTCAATAAAGCTGCTTATTTATTCCATCAAACTTAATCACATTGACATACAACAATAACATCATACCTATATTTGCACTCCGTTGTACTTTTTTATCGTTCTTTAATTATTAAACTTTTTTCTTTCGTTTTTTTTTTGTTTTTTTCTTATTTTAACAAAAATTACCACTTTTATTTTTTTTTTTTATCTATTATTTCTCTTTCTTTGTTTCTCTTTTTTATTTCATCTTTTTTCATCTTCAGATTCGTTATGTTCTATATCGTCATGTAGACATCAACTTTTCTTCAAGGGTATCTTGAACGAAAAAAGTTTATCAGGCGTCATATATTTTAAAAAGTACATAGGGGTACCACACACGCGAATTCTACCACTTGGCTTCAACGGCAGTTTGTTAGCCACCAGATGTTGGTCCCTTTCCCAAACACAATCACACTCATCCTCTCTCTTTTTCTTTTTTCCTTCCTCTTTCTCTTTGTACACACTCCAAGTAAGCGTCACGTACGCGTATCCAAGATTGCAGTCGTTCTTGACTCGCATTCAGTCACGCTTCGTCTGTTCCATATTTCAACTCTATCACCTTTTTTTTTTCTATTTTATTTTATTTTTTTTTGTTTTTTCTTCTCATATATATTCATATATATATTCTTTCCACCCACACATATTTCCACTGCCGATAAATGAGTTAATAAACGTTACCAAAGTATAGTCATCAAGCGCGCGGTTGTCCTCTCGTCTAACGCCAACTCACTGGCATAATTTGACGTTTTTTTTTTTACGTTTACCCAACGAACTTCATGTAATATATAGTTATTCCCGTGGAAAATGAGAAACGCCCGAAATGATTCTACTAGTCTTCACAAGAATATAAGCCAAACTCACTCCCATTTTATGTGTCCAAGATTTTTCCATTTTTTCTCGTACAAAATTTCATATTATTCTCTTTTATTTCTTTTCACCATTTTTTTATTATTTAATTTATTATTATTATTATTATCATTATTATTATTTTTTTTTCGTTAATTTTCTTACTCAGGACGCCATTTGCCGCGGAATCAATCATAGTTTGTTTGTTTTCTTCATGGAATTTTTATGAGAAAAAAAAAAGAAGAAAAAAAAAAGGAAAATTTCCAATATAACTTACGTAAATTATTTTAATAATAAATGTATGAATGAAGAAAATTTGGGAAAAAAAGGAAAAATAATAAAATAAATAGTAAAAAAGTTGGAAATAAATTGAAAAGTTATAAAAAAGAATTTAAAAGATACATAAACTGTTTGCACACGAATAAAAATTCGAGAATGGAAAATTAGAAAAGAAAAAGCAATCGATATATATTAAAATGGAGATAAATCGGACAATGGCCCTCCGATTCTCTGTATATACATCAGCAAGTCCAAGCACGTACTCGAAAACGGGAATTCCATTGAAACTCCTTGAAAGAGACCAACATGTAACTTGAATGGTCTAGTGTGCAGACTGTGAGAAGACTCATGACGCCTATTAATTGCTCTATTCTTCCAACCAAAAGACCGATATCCATAAATTTACAACCCATTCCACATAATAATATTATACTTTTACAGTATTATGCACCAATAAAACATTAACATTACAAAAAAAAAACAAACTAAAAATCAAAAATATACATTTTTCATCTAGCAAATATAATCAATAATCATTTATAATGATTTATTTTTAAAATTTACATAGTATGATAATTATGCAATATCAATTATAATATATATTTATTCATTTATATATTTACAATAAACACTGTCTGTCAATTTGTAATACTGCATTACCAAAATAATTTACTAACATCAATATATCCGTCTTCAATTATCAATTTATTTCTGTAATGCTTTATTAATACTACTAATTATTATTGTTTGACTAAACACACACCACCTAGGCACATAAGTTTAAAATCAATATATGAATCAAATTATATATACCGAATTTATTATTAGCAACTATCGTATTATTGAACACATTAAAATAACAAATCGAATCATTGTTTCAATAAATAGATATTTCCATATATTCATATATTGAAGCAAAGATAAACAATTGGATATGTAATGTTCAAGTATCGCCAACAAACAGCTTGGCGTTCATGTAACACGTTCATGCAATTAATATCATAGAGTATCGTTAAA
The DNA here is from genome assembly GCA_963920625.1 of Dinocampus coccinellae. NCBI lineage: Eukaryota > Metazoa > Arthropoda > Insecta > Hymenoptera > Braconidae > Dinocampus > Dinocampus coccinellae. Next base: position 12,950,504 of record OY987184.1, read on the forward strand.
ATACCCACCCACACAACCATGTACTTATACACATACACACACACACGCGCGCATACGATATGACTTGTGAATTGGTTTATATATGAATAAGGAAATTCAGTGTGAAAGCCTGGGAGTAAAAGAGATAGAGTAAGTTTAGGAAGGGAAATCGTATTAAGACCATGAGGATTATTATTGTACAGGTACCAAGGATTATACAGGCGGACCACGTGTTAGAAATTCTAACCAACTACTATCTCCTTCCTCTATCGCATTTCTCGTATGCCCTGTGCTTTAGTTTCATTCGTATTCATATAGAAATAACAGAATAATTATATATATGTACAGTGAGAAATAGAGTAAGATGTATAACAAGAAAAAACAGAAAAAGTAAGAGAAAGACAGTCAAGAGATGTAAAGAGAATAAATGAGTATGTGTAAGAGAGAAAAGAATGATTAATAAATCTCAGTTTAAAGAAGTACGTTGGAAAGCTTGTACAATGCCGAGAATGGAATTAAATGATCTTGGGATTTCTTGCTTTTTGCTGTAATAGAATAGCTGGCAGAAGAACTCGTTCATCCCCAACCCTTTTTTTTTCACCTTCTTCACTTCCACCTCGTTTTCCTTCCGTCACTGTGTCCGGCCTTATACTATTACATCGCACGTGCAGTCACCCGAAATGTCGTCGTTTCTGCACCACCTTTACCTTTTGCCAAGCGCAAAATTACAGTGTCGAGTGCGCACACAAGCTTTTTTAACTCTATCTCGTCATGTCCGCTCACAAGACATTCACTGGATATATCTATATCCAACAATTTTTTTTTCATTTATTTATTTATTTTTGTCGATTTTTTTTTTTTTTTTTTTTTTTTCTTTCTTTCTTTTTATATTCCTTTCTCTTTTCCTCTCTTGAGACACTTAGGCAACTGTCAGAATGACGAAGACAAAAATGTCTGGAAGACGATATTTTTCCTGAACAATTTCATGGCAACATAGAAAGAACAAAATAAAAGAATAAAAAGAAAAAATAAATGAAAAAAAGCTCTGAAAGTAGTGTTCTTAGGGTCATGGCTTCACCCTTGTCCTCCCTCTTTCCCTTTTACTCACACTCTACCGCTCCTCAGGTCTTCTCCATCGTTTCGATGTCATGGTTTATTAATGAAAGAAAAATGTTAGATTGCCTGGTGTATGTGTATGTGGGTACATAGTGAGAAATAGTTGGTGAAGGAAGCTGAAGAATTTATCTATTTCGCACGCCTGACGAATCACAGATGCCACCATGTTTTGTAAATATTCATTTACATTTATATTATATATTGTGTATTTATATATGGATAACTTCGAAATATATCAAAGTGTTGGCGTATTACGTATAATATAATAACAATATACTTTCTCAATATTATTCAAGTGATTCACTTATATCAAGTACTCTTCATCTTTATTTGTGTTTCATCTTCTTTTTTTTTTTTTTTTTTTTTTTTTTTTTTCTCCCCTTAAAACTACAGATAATTGACCTTTTCATTAAACATCATATATAGGCATTTTCCATTTTATACCAAAATAATATCAGTTGATACTTGAAACTTAATCATGAGTGTCTGAAATACTCAACGTTTTAATAACGAGGAAACAGCAGCAACCACGTTAGAAAAGTGCCCACGTTTCCCTTGTATTTAATCTTATAATTAATATTGTCAAACAAATTGTATATATATAATATATACCTATGTAATTAATAGTAAACAAAATTATTTAATATATACCTAAATGATGATGCTTTATCTTACCATAAACACATAAAAGACAAAAGACTGAATGACAAAATAACAATGGGGACATATACACTGAAGGTGCACATAAAATCCACTCAACGCATCTACATGTTGAAGAGAGTTGGTCTATATATATATAGATATATGTATACAGAGATATACCACTATGGTCGCTATCTCTCGCAGTGATTAATGTTGAATCGATCGAGTCAATTAACCGGAATACTCTCTCTCTCTCTCCCTCTCACCCACTGTCTGTCTATCTGTCTGTCTATCAATCCCTATCTCTCTTGCACGTGCATTCTCCCAATCAGATACGAATCAGTCGTTCTCATTGACGTTGCACAGGGGTAATTCGTGCTCTCCTCGTTGTTTCATCGTAAATCAACCATCTACCATTCACAGGTGTAATTTCGCGGAGCATCCGATCTGACGTACTATCGGTTTATCGACAGAAGCACCAAGCCAAATTTACGTTTTATATAATGAACGTCAACAACACGACATTTTTTCTTTTTTATATCATCATTTTAATGACATTATTCTGAATGCCATCGAATCTCATAAAGCTTCAATATTTTCCAATAATGCAATGTGCCAAATGAAATTACTAATGGCATGTAAAATTGGCTCATGATGATGGAGATATTATCGCGAGGTATACCAGTAAATATGATAAATATCATGTATATAATTTATTGAATAAGATTTTTGTATATAATAGTTATGAATATGAAACAAACGATAGATGATAAAGTGGAAGTTTTTTAATTCAACTTTGTTGTTATATCGTCGGCCTAATTTGTTAACCTGCTAAGTCCATGAACCGGGTAATGAACTTAGCAGGTTAACGAATTAGGCCGACGATATGTAGAAAATAATGTGTTCTATTCAGCTAAATATTTTATGTTTATATTATTTTTTATAATAAATATTTAAATAGTAAAATGATTAGTGTGCGTGTATATATATTTCAGTCGTTTTTATTGTGTGTTCTTTTTTTTTCTTTCATTTTAATTCTTTATTTGCTATAAAATTGCTATAATATTGATAAATTACTGGCAGAAAAATTGTGTAGGAAAAGAAAAGATATAATGATAAATTTATATACATGGATGTAGGGAATTTTTGATAAAAATATATGAAATAAAATATCAAAAAGATAAAAAAAAATAGGGGACAAAAAATAACGATTTAGAAGTGACATGAGGATGAACCACAAAGCTTGCTCTAAAAATACTCGATTCACTTTAATTTAATTTTTTTTTTTTTTCAAAGAATTTTCATACCAAAGCAAATTTTCTTGTCTGTGCCTTTATTTCACATGTGATATAAATTTATTGATTCATGATAATGTAATAGGTGATACTTTTATATTAGTTTGATGACCAAATTATTTTCATATTGCTAAAAGACAAGAGTAATAGAGATATCTATTTTATTTAATTCTGCTTACTGAAATTAATAATTTTTCTTCATGAAATTTTACATATTGATTTTACATTATCGACATTTAAATTATAGAATTAGGTTTTTAACCACCAGACAACGAATAAATTTCAGCGAATCATTAACGCTATATTCAATTATTGCTGCGCCACACATGTGACTCTACAAATACGCAATAACACCCTGCTAAATTATAAATATCATAGAAAATTTATAATATATGTGCACGAATATCTATCGAACAAATAATTGTAGCTGTATTGCAAAATGCTAGCAGCTACTGGCACTTTTTTTCGTATGCTCGAATAATATTTTGGCATACAATCAATCATATTTTTACCTTCGATTTAAGCGTGCGCATATTTTCACGCATACACATACACTCATATATATATATATATATATATATATATTCACAGATATATCTACATATCTATACGAAAATGGTGTTAGTTCAGTGATAAAAAATATTCAGAATAAAATGGTTGCATAATCGATGATTGATTTAAATTTTATTTTATGAATTGACCTATTACTCAATAAATTGCGATTGAAAAAAAAAAAATGTATATAAACAAATTCAATGAATACTTTCATGAATTCAAATAATGTTCAATGACACTCAGACGCCGTCATTATTATTTACATGATATTTACAGCGGTATAAATAACTATATAATTTATTTCTGTATCGTAAATCGCACAACGAAAAAATGTGTGTTAACCCGATGTTAGATGTTATATGAGTTGATCTTTTTTCCTCTTCAATATATATTTTGAATAATTCCCAGGTATTTATATTATTACCAGCCGATACATAATGTTGATTTCCCAATATTCTTACTGAAAATGACATTTAAAAAGGAATGAAAATATAAATATGTATATATATTTTCTTCAGTACCATTTATATAATTCATTTCTATTCGTTTAAAATGTGTAATAATGTTGGTATAAAAGATGAGTGTAACACTGGTGATATCTTTATTTCGTTTATGGATATTTGTTTGTTATTTGTGTTGAATTACTTTTCTAAACATACTACAGACATTCACCTAAAATTTATATTTATTAAAATCTCTTCACTTTATATTCATAATTAAATTTGTTTTCTATATTTAATTTTTCAAATCGCAAAACTATATGCAAGCCATGTGGTTCCTTTCTTTTTGACGAAAAAAAAAAAATATATATATATATATCGTGCAAATTAAAAATTAAAAAAAAAATAATAACGAAGAAATAATAAAAGATAAAATACGGAAACGAGATTTTTAATATCAATATTGCTGACTGCGCATCACAAAAATATTCACACAGGCCGTAATTTTATTCAACATACCATCAATAATAATCAAGTTTTTTTGTTTTTGTTGATACACTAAACCTGCTCTCAATTTTATACACATTTATTATTTTTTTCCTTATCAACGATAATTATATAACTGTAATTATAATACTAAATATCGATGCAGCAAAAGTGATGACCACAATATATACCTATTTATATTAAATTATAAATCAATTATCGTTTATTTTGTGTTTCTACTATAATTTAGATTTTAATTTATAATAATCCATATAAGAGTGTACTATATTCATTTTCAACAAGGTTTATCAGTTTAATAATAACATAACAATCTGCCAGCAGCGCAAAGACTTATAAGTTCCATTTGTATATTAATTTTTTGTATTTTTTTTTTAAATTTATTTTAGTGCAGTATTGTGTTGTTTTAGCCACGACATATTACGACAAAAATAAAAACACTATTATTGTTAAACCAATTGTCGATTCAATGTTAAGCGAGACGGTTCTAGAGTTTTACAAGACATCGATCATAGTCGATCGGCATATTCATTAATTTACGAAAGTTGTTTTTCATTGTCATGAATCGCTGAATTATATATGACAGAAGGCATCTAGTGGAACGTAATAATTCGGCCTGATCATACAATGATTTTTTTGTATTATTCAATTTTTATATTTCACTTGTTCCTTAGAGATCTAATAATAACTATTACTCGAATGGCCTTGGCATCTTGGTGAGTGCTTCACTTTGAGGCAGTCAATTTCATTCCCTTACACCCAAGGGAATTTTGGCGATATTGCAAAACGATATAGGGAGAAAGATCCAAATATATTTTCTTCTTATTTTTACTTTTAAAAGAGCAACATATACTAATCTCGTCCACTCAATCTTTGCAAACGATTCCATTCACAGCTAATGCGGAAGCCGATTCAACCGTATGTTTTTATTTCAATGTCCTTTATTTATTTATTTATATATTTATTCATTTATTCTTTTATTTATTTTTTATGAATTTCTCAATGTCACATTAACCATAAAAAGGTTTTTCTTACTAGAAAGCACAGCAAAGCATCATTCTTCCGTACAAAAAGTTTCACCGGGGAAAAATTCCCTTTAATTTTTTTACCTTTTATTACGTATTTTTCTTCTTCTATTTTCATAGTATACGAATTTGTTTTTCTCTCTGTTTTTTTTTTTTTTTTCATACATCATCGAGTCACCAGACATGATTGGTCGATAAAAGAATATTCCGCAACCAGACACATCAGCATCATACTTTTTCTTTCTTTCTTTCTTTTTCTCTCTCTCTTTCTTTCTCTATCTATTTCCATATACGTATACATATAAATATATGTACGCATACGTGTCGTTTGTTTATAATTTCAAAGGGCGCTCTACTATCTCGGTCTACAGTGAAATTTTCCCTCTGTCATTAGCAAAATTGTAAGTTTAAATTTTTTTTGTTCTTTCTCTCTCTATCTCTACCTCTCCCCTCTTCTTGCTCCTCTATTTTATTTCTCAAGTTACACTGGATAACAGAAGATACGCAGACATCCGGCATCCACATTTATAGTCCTATTACTCTGTTATTGTTCTATTGATGTTATTTATTGTTGTTGCTTTTTTTGTTTTTTTTTTTTTTTTATCGCGATATATATGAGTTTCACTTTTTCTTCGCCATTTAGGTCAAACCTTAACGTATCTGCAGCAAAACAGAGGATACATTGGAAGGGTATTTGGCAGGGACTAGCAATTGTTTGAATCAGGTGGAGTAACAAGATACTCATCAGCGCGTTTATGATCTGAAAGCGCTCGCATTGTATAAGAATCTTGTGGTAGTTCACTCTTCCTTCGCAATAGTGGCTTCCCTTTATTCGCATTAGTTATTTTCTTTGCCTACATAATAAAACAAATAATTATTTTTCAATACAATTAGTAATATATATATATTTTTAATTTTATAATCTTCATTACATCTGTTTATTTCTTGTATATAAGTATAAGAAATTACCTCATTAGCCTTAGCCGAAATTTTTTCCAACGTAAGTGGTGTCACGTCATTTTCACCGTCTTCATCCAGTGGAGGACTATCCAAATGTTGCGACTGATTGTACAAATTATTAAAATCACCCTGTGATACCGTAATATAACTTGGATGTCGCATTGCCAATGATTCCACCCGATTCCAAGCCTCATCACGATCTTTTAGCATTCGCTTTTCTTTTTGTCGATCCTTTAAACAAATAAAAAATTGAATGAGATTAATTTTCATTAAAAAAATTTCATGATATATAAAATAAAAATGTTGATAAAAATATTAGAAAAATTAATAATATACCTGGATGTATTGTTGGGTACATTCATCGAAAACCTTTTGATTCATTTCCATAAAACGTTTCAATGCATTGTAAATTAAACCGTGAATTGTTTTATTCCAATGATTACGCGAATTTTTGTATAATGCTGGATACATAATAGGTAATATAAAAGAATAATTGTCAGATATAAGTGACATTATATATTCATTATTCCAATAATAGAGAGTTCTTTCGGCCACCTGTAAATAAAAAAAACAGAAAACAAAAAAAAATGATTATGCCATTTAATTAATGCGAAATAATTGTATTTACAATAATAATGTGTAAAAGTAGGTATACTTGAAAATGTGGCGATGAAACACATTTTGCTAATTGTCGGAAAAGTGGATCCATGACTTTTTGAAATTCAGCAGGTTCAATAACATCCAAAATTTCCTCAAGTTCATTTAGAAACATGACTTCCTTAGGTGAATGAGTTTTTGGCCAAAATTTTAAAAGATTTTTAATAACAGGTTCAGTTAAATTTGGATCTTTTTCTAAAAATTGCACAACACAATATGCAAGTTGTGGATGATAAACTGATAATGATTTGGCTTTATGCAATGGTAAAAGAACTTTCAACAAGAATATTTTATGTTCTTCTTTTAATGGCAAAGTAAAACCATTTATAATACTGCAACGGATAAAAAAAATTAATAATAGTAATAATAATAATAATAATAATAATAATAATAATAATAATAAGTTAATCTTTTTATCATCAACCTTATCATTGTCTTCATGTTGCTTAATATATAAAAAATAAAAAATTTCTTATATTACCTTCCAAGAATCTCCAACAATTCGGCAATTCCATTATGATGTTCTGTTTCATATATAAACCGATAAAAAACATTATTTATTTGTTTTCTAATATATGCTCTGAGTCCCAAAAATTTTCCATAAATCCTGTGTAACGTTGTTTTCAGAAAATCACGCTCACGTGGATCCTCCGAGTCAAATAGTTCCAATAATTGAAGGACAAATTTGTGATCTATATAACGTTTTGCAATTGTAGGTTGAAAATCTTGTGACTCAAGAAGTCGCAAAAAAAATTCATACACCAGTTGCAGGTGTGGCCAAGCTGCCTCGAGCGTTGGCTCGTCCTCTTCCGGATCAAACTCGGCACCATTCGGATTGGATGATGGTGGGAGAGTGCGAAAGAGATTCACAGCAAACTATAAAACACAATATCATGTAAATATATATATTTATTTATTTAATTTCAATAAAAGTTTTGAAAATGATAAGAAACTAAACTAAAAGTAATACTGACCATTTTTACCGCTTCAGGATATATAGATTCAGTGATGACACCTTTATTTTTCGTAACATGCTCCACCATTTCTATTAACGCACCTCGCTTCACTTCCTTCCATTTCAAATCGGAAAGTGGATCGGATTCAAAGTCAAATAATACACAACATTGGCGAAGTTTTTGAATGAATAATTCTTCTTTTTCATTAGGTTGTTGAGCCTCTGTCAGAGAAACAAAAATAAAATCGAGTGTATGTTTATTTTATTACGATTATTTGGAAATGATTCAACTTTAATATGTGAATGAAAAAAAAAAAATTCTTCATCTATTATCAACATGAATAAAAACGGCTCCGTCACATTTACCAATAAGCAATGGCTGAAGTGGTTGATAATGATGCGGGGTAGAAACCGGCTGATATTGTTTATTCGAATCTTGTGGTAAAACCGCAGCAAATGCCAGACCCTGATGAAAACTCGGACTTTTTGGCAAGCCACTACCCATTGAGGGACTAATACCACCAACGTGAACCATTATATTCACTGTGTCGTGTTTAGAGGTCAAATTCGGGCAATGCCCCCTACACAGGGTACCGGGTCATTCAATGTTGGTTACTAAAATCAACCGGCACACCAAATAAAAAATCCAAAAACGGTAATACAATTTCTTCCTTCAATTAAACAATTTACCACACCAATTTATCTGTGATAATAAATATTACTTGATAATATACTTCAATAATTATCAGATACAATTTCATAAGAAATTATGAAGACTAACTTTCTGACGTAGTTTAACCGCAATAAAATTTTATTCTACTTTTACTACTAAATATATAAAATGACGAATTTATTAACTATACAGTTAGATGGGAATACTTAATCAAATAAATTATAACAATAAATTTTTGTCGTCAGGGCGGTAACGCACATAAGGGATTACTGTTTACTTCCAGTGTCGAGAACCCTGGGATCACAGAAATACAAATGAATTCATCGGCGTCTGCGCAACCCTGTTAAACAATCGATATGCTCTGACGTAGGCTGATATCTTTCTCTAACGAAAACAAGTCACACGGGCAAAGCTCGACAGGTTCACTATAATATAAACCAAACGCATTGAGAAAGGCCAGGGTGCATGTTTTTCTTCCTGTTGAATCACTTTGACTCAGAGCAAGCGAACGAAAACAAAATTTTATTTAACAGAAATATTGAATATTTCTTATAAATAATATATAAATGTATTAAATTTTTTTCCATCTTATTTTGTTTCATTTTATTTTTGATGAATTTTATAGAATAAAAATTAATCTAATTTATCGTAATCACTTGATGACTTTATATTCTATAATACTCTTTACACTCTATATTAAATTCACATGTATTTTATTATTATTATTATTATTTTATACTGATATTACATATCATGAGTATTTAAGAGAATTTTATCCATAAAGTCATTGAGATTACATCATCATTAAGCTTACCGGCAATGGAAGGTAATTTTTGGAGTTCTCGATTCTTTGATATGTTGAACCTCGAACTATTTTGACGCTTGTCTTTTTTGATGACAGGACCACCTGACTGATATTTTATCTTGTTAATCAACGTTGGTGGCGGCGGTGTATTTCCACTTGGCGGTCCACTTGCAACTTTATTATTCTATCAATAGAAAAATAGAAATGAGATTAGAAAAAAAAATTTTTATATTTTTTTTTATTTATTCTATTATCATTATAATTATTCATCGCAACCTACAAATATATTTTGAGTAGGCCACGTTGAAAATATATTATTTATTAGACAATTGAATAAATTTATTAAATAGAATTTTTCTGTGGAAAGTAGAAAGGTGTATAAAACAAATTCCCACGTGTAAGTGCAAACATCATCAGGCATTCCAATACATTGGAGAAAATCGAGTGACCTACATATTGATGGAAAACTTCCGTGAAACAATCTTAAATGAAGATAAATTATACTATATATTATCATGAAGAGATGTTGATATTATGTATACAACACACTTGTCTATCCCATTATCTTATCCAATGTGTCGCCACATCATTAATCAATATCTGCTTCGACTGGAATCGATGATAAAATTATGACTATCAAATAAAAAAATCGAATAAAACGAAAAAAAAAAAAAAAATTAATAAATAAAAAAAAAAGAAAGTAAAAAAAGAAAAAAAAAAAAAATTCAACCGTAAAATTAAATTTAAAAAATAAATTGTATAATGATGAAAATATATTACATGCCTTCTTTCTGAAGACATTTCCAAAACCTAAATTACTAAAGGTTTGCATTTTGTTTTGTATTCACACGCCAATTTTTTGTCCAATAAAAATAAAATATATAAACGTCACTCATTAACATAAAAAAAATTAAGAGTCTCATCAATTAATTTCAGTCTGGCACGCATTGTTGAGTATTGAAAATTGGCGGGCGATCCCGTACGTCTTCGCGGTTCCATGCGCAATAAACTTCAATAATATATAAAAATATATAAATATATATATATATATATATATATATAATGTATATGTACGCACTCGCGACGAGTAATGGACAGTCACTGCACGGATGAAAACAAACTCAAGGATCGATATGATAAATAGCAACTGAAGTGGGATCGTTGTCCCCCACACACAAATATTCTTCACTAAACACCTGCCACACCGGCTTAGTTTTCGTTCTCTTCCTCCACGTCGTCGTTGTCGCCGTATCACTACGAGGTCGTTGAGTAGCACTGGCGATTATAAAAATGTCTATCACGCTCGTGACCGAGAATCGAATAACTTGCGACACGTTTTGGCGAGCGATCGGCCAGTGGCATGCCGATGCATTTGTCATTGTAGCCGTAATTACAATTCAACTGCCGCCACGCCACGATGCCGGAGTCTCAAATACACGCATACACACACGAAATGTCGACGACAGTCAGGCGGGTGACTTGCGCACGTTTAAATTTATAAATAAATATAACACCGGATAAAAATGTAAAAAAACACACATTGATCGCAATATGTACGTTCAATTTAATCTTCTACTAGGAATTTTTATCATTATTATTTTATGTTATTTTTTTCTCCTCTTATTTCACCAGTTATATTATTCACTTATAATAACTTTTATTTATTGACAAGGTAAAAATTGACTGATATACGTCATTTAAGATATACGAGTGTATTGCCGCGTTATTCACCATACGATGATTATCATCAATCGATGGATTCGATAGTAATGAGTTAAAACGGCAAATCCAACAACTGCGTGCTCATTATTGGCACACGTGAACGATTTCTCGACGCACTCGTTCAATCCACCACAATATAATGTCCCTGAGATACGATATATACTGCGTCACATTTCAAAGGAGGGGGAGATAAGAAGATGGCGATAAATCGTGAATATTTCATTTCTATTCAGGCCCATATTTTTTTCTTTTTTTCCCTTTCTCTTTCTATATATATTATATTTATCTAACCAAGTCACAGCGTTGAAATTATCTTTGACATATTTCTTCCTATACTTATACGTATGTGTCTATCATTCATACATATGAATACACACAAACTTATATATGTATTTAAACTTAATACCAAGTTCAATATACCTTAACCTTCCTCGTAATTTACTTGTCAAATTGGAAGTTTAAATAGGAATGACATAGACAGCACACTCTCTATTATCCAAAGAAGAGAATGAATTTTATTCATTTATAAAACTAACTTAGATCAATCTTTCTCAAGCAATTGGCTGAAGGATAAAAAATTATAAATATATGTATAAAAGAAAATTAATTACGTGGTTATAAGAAAAAATATATGGATATATTATTTATATTATATATATACAATCTGAAACAGAATTCTCGCATCTTTTCAACGTGAGGGTATGAAAGTCCGCAATGTGACGTTGCGCTTATTGCCAATGTCAGTTGTGTATAAATTCTGGTGATTAAATATAATTTTTTTTTTTATCTTCTTCATATATATATATTTTTTTATCTCATTATACTTAAATATTAATCACATAATTCACGCTAAATACCCTTGAAGATATTTATTCGAAACACAATTGTTTCATACACATTGTGTATTGCCGCAACAATAATAAAGATAGAACGTCAAGGGTATTGATGATAATTACGAGTGGCAGATGGCTCAGTTCTCTACTATCAATTGATATAAAAAGAATAATTATCACGATTGATCCAAAAAATCATTGATCCATCAAAATCATATAAAATATTTTATTATGTATTCCTGCATATTTTATTCCTATTTGCTTCTTTTGTTTTCATTCTTTTCTATCTTCTGATTATTGTTATTATATTTTTATTTTTTTGTTTTACACGTATGTTTGATACTTTGAATGTCAATAATATAAATATAAATAATATATACCCTGGCAATGTGATCGTGAGCCCAATAATCAAGACTACGAGGTAATATCTTTTTTCAAATTATCCAAGTTCAGTTATAAAGAAACTCAACTGGTAACGTCAACAGTGTATAGTTGTTTTCTTTTTTTTTTATCTGCCACTTCTATTTCAGTGTTTATAATCAACTTGCTTCAAACAGTACCTCTTGCCTTCACTTTTTGTTATTATAATAAACTCTTGCATCTAATGATCAATCTCAGGATTACGCAATATGACAAGATAAATAATTATGAAAGGTCACGGAATTACGGCGTAGCCAATCATTATCTGGTACAACGCATTATAAAAATATTTAGCAACTCGATTGGTATTGGATGCTTCATGTTCATTGCGACCGATGATCCCAAACTTGTCGCGTGACAATACATCCAAATGAGTGCCAAAAAATTACAGATAAGTACGTCACCACCAATGCAATCAAAATTGTTAGATGATTTAATTAAATCTGTCATTGACATTGAACCTGCTAACTACAATAATAATAATAATATACCAAATATATTACAAAATAATATACAAAATATGTCGTTGTACACTGTTGATCTGATTGTGGAACATTCGGATTTTCAACGCGACATTCTCCAAAAATATCTTCGAATAATATTGTAAAGCGACTATTATTATTATTATTATTATTATTATTATTATTATTATTATTATTATTATTATTACTTATTACTTATTAATTTATTTATTCCTATATAATATAATAATTATCAACATATTTCAACAGTAATATAAAAACAAACAAAAATTGATATTAAATTATGTTTGTCTGCTTACTCAATTGATCATTGATTCAAGTATTTAATTATTCCATCTTTTTTTTCTGTTATGATTCACGGGGAATTTATGAAATCGAAGATATCTCATGTCACTCTCATGCAACCAGTCAAAATACATGAGACTTTATAACCTCAAACATTCTCAAACAGAAAAAGTACAGAAAAAAAAGGAGATAAATACGATTCTATCGCTTGATATAGGTACTTGAAAACATAAATCGAGATTTGTGTCGTGGTTGACATACGACGATGATGTACATACAGTTATGTATTCTTATTATTTGAAACGAAGCATCACGCGCAAGCAAATGAAATTACTACTGTGAGAAAGAAGGAAAAACAAACACTACTACTGTTCACAGCTAATAATGTATAAAATGTGTAACAGTACATAATATAACCAAACATATTATTCCTAAATGCAAGATGTTCAGTCCATTTAACCTCACCTCATCAACAGATTCTGGTTCCTTGCCTTGTCCATTTTTTCCCTTATCCTTATTTTTCCCAGACTCCTGAAATTATGATTAATTAAATGTCTGACAATACATCATCAAGTATACAATGAATGTTAATTTATTGTTACATATATTGATATATGTATATGTATACATATGAACATATATAAATAATTATTTATGCGTACATGTATATAAATTTATAACTGTATAAGAAAATAAAATATTAATGGATATATATATATATATATGGTGATAATAAGATTAAAATATAGATAGTAAGAAACAATACCATTATTTTGGTGAGGATACGTAAAAATAGTCGTGTTACTAATATAATTCACAAAATATTTTTCCTTTTGTTAATATGAGGAATGAAACTGTAATAGATTAAAACTGGCGTTCAACCTCACGATTTAAAAAATAATAAGAGCGGGTAGTAAAACTGAGATACGTGGTACGATGTGTGTACAGTCGTCGTGACCGTCGGGGTTGTGTCCCCCTTTCCACCGTTTTAAGAATCTCGTTGGTCTGGTGCTACATAAGCCACACAGGAAAGAAGAAAAAAAAACGCCGCTCTTAAAACACGTAAAACTACCGCGCTTGCAACTTGAAACAGCTTTTTAATTAGCGTAATAAACGCACCTTGTCTTTTTTTAATTTATATGGCATTTTATTGTAGACACTGGCGGCAAGGCAACTAAAATCGTATTCATTAACGGACGGACACGCTTTTTTTTTTATGAAACTTAGAATCGACTTCAATGGGCTAAACAGCCGACACCACCACACGGCGTTCGTTACGCGGCGGCCATTGGCCATCCGTTACCTTCTCTAGCGACAAGCGACACATTGACGGCAAATATATGAACTTATATATATATATATATATAAGCAATGAGACTTCATTTTGAATCAAGAGCAAATCCTCAGCAGATGTCGCAATTTAATAGCGGGAATTATTTAAACCATTTTTTTTTTCATTTTATTTTGTTTTTTTTTTCACACCTCGAATGATAAATGAATGAATCGAGTTTTTTTTTCTAGTTATATCCGAATTTTTACTTGGAATTATTTTGAATGCTTGGTGTATTTTAGGCATTATCTTCGATACGAAATATTTTTTTCTACTATTACTAGATCGAGTAGTGAGTCCTTGAACATTGTAAATAAATAATAACTCATATAAAATATGCGCAGACTATAAGTCCAATCAGTTATTATCCAAAAAAAATGTGACAGCGCGATCATATTATTATTTTCATAGAAACGAAAATAAACACTCGTGAAATATCCCGTAATTAAAGAATTTAAATACTGCTCATTGACAAGATTATTTACGTGTTGGAGTCCATATGTAATTATAATCTTAGGTCTAGTTCATTCAGAGATTCTATCTTTGAGAACATTAAATTAGTACGGCTTATTCAATTCCAGTAATGGTAAATATTTCATTTTTTTTTTTTTTTTTTTTTTTTTATTCTTATTGAACAACTCTGTAGTTGAAATGAATAATAATGTATGTACATAGGCTAAAACAACTTCCTGTCGAGAAGCAGTTCAAAAATGGGAAAAAAGTATGGGTAAATCAGCAAGCACACAGAAAGAAATAATTTTATCGTTTCAATGGCCGCCTATTGACAAAATGGATAATAGTTTGTCGATTCTCAGTAAAGTTGAGTAAGTTAAGATATAATTAGGTTATTAGGTTATTACTATAAAATCATTGAGCCATTAAAAAATTGATTACAATTAAAAACAAAATAAATAGAAAGTTATCTCTTTCTACAAATATGATTGAAAAAATATCTGGTTTGGATTCATTGAAAAATCTGAAAATTCTATCATTGGGTCGTAATTATATCAAAACATTCAGTGGATTAGAAGCAATTGGTGGACATTTGGAACAATTATGGATTTCATACAATATGATTGAAAAAATTAAAGGAGTTAGTGCTTTAAAAGCTTTAAAAGTTCTTTATATAGGGAATAATTTAGTAAAAGATTGGGCGGAATTTAATCGTTTGCAAGAAATTCCAAATCTTGAAGAACTTCTATTCATCAATAACCCAATTTGTGAAAATTTAGATACAGAGGCATGGCGAAGTCAAGTTATTCGAAGATTACCACGTCTGAAAAAATTGGATTCTATTCCTATTGTATAATTGATCAATTGTATGCATATTAAAACCTTTTAATTGTTCTAATTTGTGATAAAACATTAATATTATAACATTCATGATAAAAAATATTGAATATATTCACGAATACTATTTCACACTGTTCGAAAATCATTGATAATTTTCAACTTTCATTTCATTTAATCCCAGCTCATCGTTTTGCTCAAAATTCCGATCATATTTAATAATTTTCAAGCGTTCATCGCAACCTGTATCTGATAAACTTTGTACATAACTATTTCCTGCTGGATCATCAAGTACAATTGTCACTTCACGATTACCCGCCAATACTTCATCTAACTTTTCAATAAATTCTTTCATTCTCTGAGCTGCTACTTCGTCCCTACTATCACCACTAAAAATTGTACCCGACGTCAATTGGTCCTTTGTTGCAGTCAAAATGCCTTCTACAGTAGTAAATCGTCCACCTAACGCACATGAACCGACTTCTAAATCAAGTTCCCGAATCTCCATTGAACACGTATCAGATTTCAAAACATCCCGACTGAAATCCTCTTTTCCTTTTACTAAAACTTCAATTTTTATCCCTTGTGGTTCAATTCCACTACCACTTTTTACTTCATTTGTCCTGTGACCACATGCGTCACATGTTGTTGCCATTATAACAACTTCTTTGAAATGTGGTATATCTAAAATAATTAATTAAAGTAATATCTAAAAATGGCAATTAAATAATAAATAAATCTTAATTGAAAAGGATACTGGTCATTTTCATATTGGTTGTGCAGGGACAATTGCATTCCGGACAATTTGTTGGAAATGTCAAGACTTCACCTTCCAATTGTTCCAAAGTAAATTCTCCTGGTTCTATTCTTTCTAAAATACCATCACTATTTTGCGAGAATATACCAAGCGTTTCATTTTGCTCCTTCGTTCTTTCAAAATATTTCGTTGAACATTGATGATCTCTTTGTGGAGCATTCGGATTTTCAACGTGACACTCTCCAGAAATATCTTCGAATAATATTGTAAATGGATTTTGGACAAATTTGAGAGCACGTAATTTTGTAATAAATAAATCAATTTCAACTGCTATTTCTGGATTTTCTTCTCTTCGTCGTGGTTGATCCTGTTCCAATCCTCTAATGCTACGATCAATGATACCTTCAATTGTTGTTATCTCTGAAATTAATAAATCACTTGTAAGATATAATTATAATTTAAACAAACGACAGAAAAGATTTTATAAAATATAAGAAATGAACGAACCTCCTTTTTGAGATTGTGCTGGAATTTCAAAATCTAATTCTGGAAATCGTATACTAGTATAATCAGATTTAATTACTTGACGATTTAAATCCCGTTCTTTTAAAATTTTCAATTCAATTTTTATTCCTTTCTTATTGATCTTTCCACCGTTTTGAATTTCATTGTTCTGGAAGCCACATTGTTCGCAATCAAAGGACATTAATATAACATCTTTATAGTGTGGAATTTTTGTTAATAGTAGTCGCGTAGTTCCCTGTTATCAAATAATACAAAATCAAAAATAAATGTGTTTATATGACTTAACTTTTGATATTGATAAATAAAATTTTTTTTATACATTACTACCACAATTAACACACAAACTTTCGACAATCGTTGTCTCCTGATCTGGATCTTCAGCTGCTAAATTACGAAAAATAGACTTGTTTTTTTGCTCCTGTATTTGTTTTTCGTTATCAGCCATTGTAACTACTGTAAGGTTATGGATGTTAGTTGAATGCACTCGAAACCAATATATTTATATATAATTACATCCAGGATATATTTTTATGACTGAAAATTTTATCGAAATTTTCGAAAAGATTTTTTATAAATTTTCGGAAGGTACTACGTTATATTTTTTTCTCACGACCGTAAAACGATAAAATTAATAAATTACTCCAGATTGGAAACCACGTTTATTCAAGAGTAAAATTTTTACAAAATGTGATAGATAGCGTGACCGATTTGAAACTATTGAAAAAAATACATGAAAGATCATCATTGGCTATTGCGTATGCGGCTTATGGTACTTTAGCGCCTACATCAGCCTTTATCTTGAAAGGCGGGCAACAGAAGAATAAAAATTATAAGAAGAAAAAATCACAAGAAAATGATTTCAATTTGTCATGAGACTTATTAGAATTTGAATGAAACTTTAATTATTCAGAGGTAATTTAATTGGAATATTTCTTCAATCTTCACAAATTGAATTTTAATACATACTTTATTTCTATGAAATATTTCCGTAGTTTGAAAAACTCAATGTGTGACAGGTTAGATTGTGCATATTTTCCATCAAAAATTATTAAATATAATGGGGGATGATAAATTTATGAAAAATGTCCAGGGTACATTTTCAATGTATGGCTTTATAATTACAAAGTAAGTTACATTATATTACATTACATATCGCCATATAAATAAAAAATATATCAAACATACAACTGAATGTAAAAAAAAAAAAAATTTATTGCAGAGATGTGAGCGCATATGTTGTTAAACAATTAAAACATGTAGATGCTGAGGACCGTGACATGTGGTTAATTAAAATTACAGACCAATTAACAAATCTCAGTTTACAAAGTCCTCATATCACGCTTGAACATATAAAACAAGCAATAAAAGAATGTTTGAGACCTGAAGATGCCTTACATGAAACAGAAACAATATTCAATGTGATTAATATTTACGATGTACCAAAAGTCGTGTATAATATTGACAAACACAAATTTATTCTTGAAAAAGTGCCTCGTGATCTATTGGGCGACGCATTACACAAACCCAGTGTCCTCAAAGATAGACTAAATCTAGTGAGACATCTCACGCAACGACAGGAAATGTTTGTTCCCCAAAAATTCGGTAAAACATCGGATGAGAAGTATGAATTAACACCTATTGAACATTTATTAAGTAATTCAAAACATGGTGAAGTTTATGTGATGGGAATTGTATCTCATCTTACCGAGGGTCAGTTTTATTTAGAAGATACGGGTGGTGCGGTAAAAATTGATTTAAAGAAATCTATATCCTTTTTTTTTTTTACTTATATTAGATATTATTTTTTTGTTCCAAATTTCGATGTAATTTTCCTTAATTTATTCTACAACACATTTTTGCATCAGGCCTCATTACCGAAGGAAGTATAGTCATAGCAAATGGAATTTACGACGATGGATTTTTAAAGGTAAAAGAAATTGGTCTACCACCAGCAGAACCATCAAGTATATCAAGAATATCATTTGGTACTGATAATACATTTGGTGGTCTACATAAAACTTCATTAAAATTATCAGAAAAATTAAAAACTCACGAACTCTCTCACAGTATGGATATGATGGTATTTTTATCTGACGTTTGGTTAGACAATGTAGATATTTTAGAAAAATTAAGAATTATAATGAGTGGATATTCTGATACACCACCAATTGCATTTGTATTTTGTGGCCATTTTTTATCATTTCCACCAAATGTCTCGAGCCCACAAAAATTGAAAGAGGGATTTGATAATTTAAAAAAAATAATTCAGGATTATCCAGATATTCAACAGTACTCAAAATTTATTTTTATCCCGGGACCACATGATTTGGGTGCAGCAAAAATTTTACCGCGTGGTCCACTACCAAAAAATCTACTTAAAGATTTTTCAACAGCTATACCAGGTACAATGTTTGCCAATAATCCATGTAGAATTCAATATTGCACAAAAGAAATTGTTGTTCTGCGAGACGACATATTAACAAAATTATGTAGAAACACATTGAAGTATCCTGAACGTGGTCATATATGGGATCACGTAAGTGTCATAATTCAATGTTTGCTTCATTTAAATATAATCAACTCACATATACGAAACTGTTTGTTTTTTTTTTTTTTTCTTTTTCCAGTACGCGAGATCTATAATATCTCAATGTCACTTGGCACCTATGAATTTACCTGTAGTTCCAGTCTACTGGCGACACGATCACACATTACAATTATTTCCAA
The DNA here is from genome assembly GCA_963920625.1 of Dinocampus coccinellae. Taxonomy (NCBI): domain Eukaryota; kingdom Metazoa; phylum Arthropoda; class Insecta; order Hymenoptera; family Braconidae; genus Dinocampus; species Dinocampus coccinellae. The sequence continues at coordinate 12,970,481 of OY987184.1, forward strand.
CTCCTGATCTTATTGTTGTAGCTGATCAATTTCAGTCTTATACTACCAGCTATAGTGAATGCAAAGTCATAAATCCCGGTATGTTTTTCCGTAATAATTTTTCATTTAAAGTATACAAACCGGGAATGAATGAAATAGAAGAATGCGAAGTACCAAATGAAGTTGACATGTAAGCAGAAAAAAAATAATAATAAAACGAATCAATGATATTTATGTTTGAGCTTCTGTACAATATTTTATTATTTTATTTTGAGAGTGTAATAAAAATTTTTTTTTTTTTCCCTCACTTTCACAATACTTTGGGAGACATATTCCTATTATTACTTAATTTAAAACAATATCAATATCAATTTATAGAATATAATTAATAAAATTACGAAGGGATTTAAGAATTAAGTTAATATTTTGTATATAGCATAAAGTTTTAACATTTAGATGAAAAATACAGAAGCCCCCGTCAGTATGAGAGAATTGTAGCAATAATTAAATGGTGACCCTGAGATAATTGATTACTCTCATCTTTATTTTTTATGGAGACTATTTCAAATTAATAAAAAACAATGAAAAATAACATTCCAGAATCTGTATCAGCTTGTGGACTTTTGTTCTTTCACGGAATCGAGTACTTACTACAATTTTCACGAATACACTTATATTATAAATATAAATACAAATTTTTAAATTAATAGTGTAGAGAATTTCAAAAAATTTTTTTCTAATAAGTTTTCACTTTCGTTGATTTTCATCGGTTATCTTTCTTCATAAATTTGAATACGTAATAACAATGTTATACAAATTATAAATAACATTACCGATGAGTTTAATATCTTTAAATATAAATTCAATTTACTGAACTAGAAAATATATATATCAAAATACACGAAAGTAATCCAAAAAATACAATGTGAAAAATTAGAAACGCCAGAGTAGCCAGAAATACAGGAGATAATTCTCCTAATAGTCAATAAATATTTGCGCTTGAGTTCATTGCACTTTTCTTTTTTTTTTTTCTTTATATTTATTAATTAAACGATGAAACTCTCCTTGAAGCGTAACAAATCACTCGATAGTTTCAATAGATGTGATGGATCCTTTAGTTATAATGAGAAATTTAACCCTTAATATAGGAGTATACCCAAAAATTAAGGATTAATAATGCATTTGACATTTGTATATAGTAGTGCTTACACCACATCCAATAATTATATACAGTTAATTGTGAATGCGTGGAAAATTCAACTTCGAGCTTCAAATGATTTTTATTTTTCAAAACTATTGATGAACGACCTCTACAAAAAAATAATTGCATTTTTAATAAAATGTATACATAAAAACAGATATCAAGTATTTCAAATAATAAGATGTAATATTATATTACTAACTTTCTCTCTGATATCTTCGGCAAGCCTGAGATCTTTCTTCAGCATCGAAATACCAGAGGGTTATAGCATATCTTGTTCTATATGCGGGCTGTACTTCATGTGGATTTCGTCGATCTGACCAAAAAAAAAGAATTCGATCAAACGATGGTTCAATATCCGCAACTTGATCTCTCCAACCTTCGGGGAATATCCTCAAAAGTCCGCCATTTTTCTATGAAAATTAAACAAAATCCATTTGTGAATGCAATATCTTACATTAATTGAGCTATTCATTATTGAATATTGTAACACCTAAATGGTGAGAAATTCGATAATTTCGTACATAAACTATACGTGTAGACTCACCTTAATGTCCCAATCCACGTTAAGATAATAAATAGCTGTGATACATCTACCATCGCGATTAGGATTGTCCACGTGTTTAACGTAATGCGATCCATAACCAGGATAGCATGCAACCATTGCCTGGAATGATTATAAAAAAAAAAAAAATTAATTGTCAACTAGAAACAATTTCTATTGTTACCACTCAATGATGATACATGGGAAATGTTATTTATTATTAAAATGTGACGATCTATCATGTGTGATTCGATTGGATTTATATTCAATATATATAGCATACCTTCTATTACTCTAATGTAAATAACAAATACCGAGGAAATAACAATCATTTGAAAAAAAAAAAAAAAAAAAATATATATATATATATACATATCTGTGTATGTACATCAGGGAAAGAAACGAAAAATCAAACGATGATTCAACAAATTTCTGTTAATTTAACCACAAAACTATCCGACTGCCCAAGTGTATTTGAATAATTTTAATGAATAAAAAAAAATTGAAACTTACAATACAAATTATTAATACAAAAAATTTTTTTTTTAATTATTAATTAGTTTGTATTAAAAATAATGTATATACGATTTTTTCTAAACTCTTATATTTGAAATACATAATGTTTTTCTTATCGTAATAAACAAAAATCTAATAATATCTTCTGATATTCTCAGTATTAACAGGTGCTCTTAAATTCATGAATTATGAAACATTGTATACTATTTCTTATTCAAGAGTTTTTTTTTTTTTCTTTCTTCATGAAATTCTAGTCGTATCATTGCCACACATTTTCAATATGAAACAGTAACCCATAAATTACATAGATTTAACCATTCATCGTTCAGATATTTAATGTCATGTGAAATTACTCGTTATGCCATTAATTTCAGAATTAAATTGAAATATATATATTTCTTATATATATTCAATTGTAAATTATTAATTACACAGCTCAGACGTATTTTCATCCAACAGTACAAACACTCTACGTTTAATAAATAATCAAATACTGTAAACAATATTGATTAAATAATAAAAATATTATTTATTTTTATTGTTGCGTTAATATTATCTCTTTCTAAAAATTCCTATGTACGCAGATTATGATTCATTCATTTTATGATTTTTATTATTGTATTCGTTATCCTGACTCATTTCGTATTTTAAATGTATTTTAAAATTATAACTCGATCCCAAATACATTAAATTTTGATATGTCATCACTACGATAAGTGTAGTAAAATACAATTTATATGTACCAGCTTTTTATTCACCACCTAATAAAATAATATGATATATATTTATTTATTGTCGTGTATATTCTCATTTCTCCAACGTATCTTGTTTAGAATTTTTCAATGATAATAAAATGATCGAGTTTGATAATGGGACAAATAACTGTATACGTGAAATACAAAAATGCGTACGTGACTCCAGAGATGTATCACCTTGAATTCATTTTATAATCTCTTATTAAACAGACCAAATGGTAATAATGAAATTTCGAAATATATGAAAAAATATTGCTATTAATGTTTTATAAATCACTATTTTTAAATGGCATTACATGTACTGAATTTTTTTTTCCCTGTCAAATTATTATAATTTTTATTTTACCACCTCATTCATATTTCAATTATTCTCAAGGGCATTTGAAGGTGAAAGAAATATGACAAAAGGAGTGTTATCGGTGTATGACTGACCTATAATAAATTGTTATAAAATTTACATCTGCTTTTTTTTAAATTTAGGATTCATCAAAATTATTATCTATTATTCCGCAAATCGTTTCTTGGTAAAGATTGTCACGGAAAATTATTGGTATATATAGAAAAAAAATTTCCTCACACGTCAATTGATGATATATAAAATTAAAAAAAAATATATAAAAAAAACCTTGCTCAATTACATCAGCAATTTATATTGAAGATATCTCTCATGTATAATGGTATAGCTGAATGATTATAAATTCACTAATTTCCCGCGTTTTTTTTTTCTTTTTTTTTTTTTTTTTCGTTCACATTAAGATATTGCTAACCTATCTTATTTGCAAATAAATAAGAGAATACTCTATATATGTTCGCCTATTATATATATGAGTCTATATATTTTCTATATATATTCACCTTGCAGAAGGTTACAAAAACAAATGAGTCAAGATATATTCGTTATGATGTAATCGCACATGTCATGTTTTCATGTACACGTGTATAAGATATACTTGAGGTTTTGCGAATCACGAAAGTTTTTATCTATATACCGATAATAGATAGGACGTACGTAGATAGGTGGGTGAGTTGGTGAGTGGCGTCTACCGTAGAATTTTATGAATACTGGAGGGTGGGAGAAAAACTGTGGCGTACGTGACTGACGTCATTCACTAAATTTGTTGTAGGTTTTAGCCAATATTATAATTCCCCTCTATGTCACTCGTTTCATTCTTCTCTCATCTTATATCTTATAAAATTCTCAGAGCAATTATATTGCTCATTGTATAGAAATATATAAATTTAATATATTGAATAGTTATAATCAGCGGATAAAATGTTGATGTTGAAACAAAGTGAAAAGTGAAAATGATTCATTACTGATATAAATAACTTGTCAAATATTATATTCCATTAATTATTACTACAATTATGATGTGCATTGTGTGGTTGGGTTGATATAAACAATATTAATATTATTATTATGATTATAATTATCATTATTATTAATATTTACCTTAGTTCTTCCATTGATCGTATAATTGCCCATTTTTCCATTATTATGCATTTTATTTGCGCGCATTATAATTGCATCCACTTGTGATATTAACATTCCAATATTTTGACATTGTTTTTCTTTTCCATCTAACCACGCGATTTGATCGCCCCTTATTGTTTTGAGATTATTAGCTGGTGCTTTGTTTGACACTAATTGTCCATCCTCAAACATTCCAGCACTATACATATTCAATACTTCATTTAATACAATTTTACCTTTTTCAGCACCGAGAAAATTATCAACAACACATAGTCCATATTCATCCATGTCTCTTATCACATTACGACAAATATCATCTATTATGAGTTCCTCATAATGATTTCTATTTTTATGTAAATATGGTGGTAAACAATAATCATCATCTCTTTTTAAATGGATTTCTGGAAAATTTTTCATTCCATTATTTTCATTTTGTAGCGAATGATCGGTCAATATATCTTTTGATTGACCCATTGTTGTGGTTTTATCTGGAATTGGATTCAATTGTTCGGCTCTTGCACCAAGTATTGTATCTTCAGAACTTCCTTCATATGTTATTGGCGATATCCAACCATTTGTTTGATCGAGTATATTACTATTAATCTTTGCTTTTTCTTGTTTCGATGGCGTCACACTTTTGGTAAAGTTGTTTTTGTTATGATCGAAGCAACTCGCTTCTTCCGTATCTAATCCTGATCAAATAATAATGATTATAATAATGATAATAACAATGATACACAAACAAACAAAATAACAAGGCAGAAAAATATATATTTTTTTTTCTTTTTTCTCGTCAAAATACCAAGCACTTTTATGGAAAATGTTGATAAATAAATTTAGTACAAACCTTTAGAATGTGTATCTAGTTCTGTATATTTGGAATTGGATAATGGTTGATTAAGGTGTTTTTGTGTTGTGCCAAGTGAATTGGTTTGTGTGAGATCCGATGAATTACTTTTTGATGATAAATCCTCTTTCGATTTATGTGTCACGTGTATACGTTTTGTTTTTATAAATTCAGCAGGTAATTGTGTCGATTTTATTGATTGGACCGATGATTTTTTAAGGCAGCACGTTTTGTGACGTTTCCAATCGAGTTTCTGATGTTCTTTTGAACAGTAAACAATGGCTTTACAAGCTGAACATTGAAGTAATTTGTCGGTTTTACCACATATAAAACACTGTGAACATTCAGTTATTGACGAACCATCATCATTGACATCCTTTGCACGACTGACTATTGGGCCTGACATCTTCCACCGTTTACTTCACTGAGACTGTAACTGACGACATTTCTGCACGCTTTATGGTCACATACGCCCGCAGTAGAGTATTGCGATACGGAATATTACGTAGAGTACACCATGCAAAACTACAATACTAGCCAGAGAATACGTAAACATTAATAGAGTGTATTGCTGCATATATAATGATGGCGTTTGATATTTCATCAAATCAAATTTTATCCTTCAATTGTATCCAATCCTAATAGACTACTAGGAGAATGAATAACGTATGATTGGTCAGAAATTTAATATGAATTTCAAATTCACCGTTGTATACAATAATTTTGATGAAGACATCTAGATAAACAAATGAAAAAAAATATATATATAAAAAAAAACGAGGTCAATTGAAAATATACAAATTATAGTAATAATAATATTTATCGAGAAAAAAAATATGTAACAATTTTGGTTTACAACTAACTACATTATCGACATTGTAATCCATTGTTAATTTTCCAATTGTAGATAATATTGAACTCAGCACTGGTCAGTTACCATCATAAGAAATATTTGTTATTGTTATCATTTAATTTTGGCGCGTGTTTGAACACCAGCAGTGATAACTATTTTTTTAAATTTTTTATCACGTATACATCGTACACGTGTTATTTAAATGAATCGATAATGAAATATTTTCAGAGTACATCTATACGTACGTATGAATTCAACTCCACTCTAGAGATTGCATATCATAAATTACACGTACCAAGTTTGCCTCATCGTAAAATCCAATTAAACGAATAAAGTAGATTTAGATCTATACCCTAAAGCATTTACCAATAAATTCTAATTATTTTTCACACCACCTATCCACCATAACAAATAAATGTACAACGATCGTTTGGGACGAATGAACAAAAAAAAAATAATAATAACAATAAAAATTAAATAAAAACCAAAAAAGAAGCATGCAAAAAAAATTGATATAAATTAGAAAACCTCCTAAGCTCCAGTCATTGTCTTGTTGTCTTCACATAAAATCGATTGTACCCAATTCAATTTACACCCATTTTATTGACATTCGCATCATTATTCAATATCAAACACTGATACAGACATATATATATTTTTTCGCACGTGAGTGAGTTTAATTCGCATTTACACTGGCGCGCACGCAGCATAAATCGATCGGGTAGTGCGCGCGACCGATGGGAAGTATTTCACCCCTAAAGGGGTTTAGTTTGCAGCCTTCGTATATAATATACCTATCTGATATATACACCCTTGGCGTATGGTGTCGTCGTCTACCAGCGTCGTCGTAGCTGACGCTCACGTCCAACGTGAAGTCGCGAGTATTCGACTTCACGTCGGAATAGACAAAAGGGCGCCTATCAAGTAGGGATAAGTGATGAAAAAAGACAGATGGAATGAAGATAGAGAGATTAGAAGAGAAAGGAATAACACAGAGACTGTGTGTATATACTAACTGTTAAATATTTCAGTGGGCAGGCAGCTGTTGTCTTCGCAAGCTCAGAAATCGAGCCCGAAACCAACTTGTTTCAACTGGTACATATATTATATACACCATTTTCACTCAATACCCAACCCTTATACTTTTTTTGTTTTTGTTTTATTTTTTCCTTTTTCTTTTGTCTTACTGTATTGATACCGCCCGCCATATACCGCACACCCCATTCCTATTATATCTATACAATTCTTTAACTCATTTTTTATTCATTATATACTTTTGGTGCGCTATCGAACGTCAATATATATATATATATATTTGGCGCATGCGAAAATATACCATTCGGCAATTTACTTCAACTTTAACGGGCGTGGTTCGCTCGTAACTTTACTTGAATTCGCAATCACGCTTTTATATATATATATACCTATAGCAATGACGAGTTGCCCACCCAAAAGATTGTCACCATTCTCGATTCCCCTTGTGGCTCCGCATCCGTACGTACGTCCGGTTGGCTGGCTGACTGACTGGCCACACAATACGTCGTTACGTGTACCTCCAATCCAATTCGTCTCTCTCTCTTTATTTCTTTTTCAATTCTCTTTTCTCCTTCGTTCGCATCACAATCTCCATATATCTCTCTTCTTTCTGTTCCTTCTCTGATACACACACACACACAAAATATTTCAACGCAGTTTCATCGCGTGCTGTTGAGAAGGCTTAATCCACATCATCATCATGTTGCGAAAAAGATAGTGAGATAGAGTGAATTTCTCTGCCTTACGAGTGGATAATCGTTTTAGGGGAGTGCACGGACGCGCATTAACTCGGCTTTGTCCATGGGGATGTTTGTACCACTTGAAGAAGATTCTCAACCATATAATACGTATATATATATATATATATGTGAGTAAGTGCACGTATATTTACAGAGAAGACAGAGATATATGTGCGATTTGGTATACACATTGATTTCGACATTACAGTAGCAAATACACGACGTCAATCTGAACGTCAAAAACAGTGAATCTAAATGGTTTATGTATACATACGTACATATATATGTATACATTTATACATACACACATGCACACATATAGTTGTTGTCACGTGTATAAATGTCCATATGTATATGATGCGTATATGGAAAATGTTCATTGGAAAATAGGATAGACGGTATAGGTATGTGAGCAGAGTAAATGCGATAGAATTATCTTGAGAGAGACAGGGAATACGAGAGTGAAATAGAAACCGATAGTGGTGGGGGGCTCGTTAACCGCAGGCGTACTCGAGTGTACCCGCAAGTAACGCGTTTATGCCAAAGCCCTCGAGTGGCCCTCCCAAGAGCGCATAGCACTGTGATATAATACTTCACTCGATCATATTCCCCCACCCCCCCACCCTCCACCCAACTCTCGAATGCATAATCTATTAATTTTTTTTTCTTTTTCATTCCACCTCTCTCACTTTCAATCTCCTTCACACTGTCTCTCACTCACTCTATCTCATATTACTCTCCCCCCCCCCCCCCCCCCCACCTTCACCCGACACTTTTTTCTCTCTTTTTTCCTATTATTATTTCTATTCTCTTTCAAAAATTTTTTTTTCTTTTGTAATACGTAACCCTTTACGAAATGCCGCTTTACGCTTTTTTTTTTACTCTTTCTCCTTTAGCTGTATTTATCTATCTATCCCTGTCCTCCCTCTGTTCTATGGCTGTTATATATATATAAGTCTGTATAAGCCAGTATACACGTCTTTTGTTGCATTAGTCATTGCACACCCATGTCATAGGGCTTCACATTTCAAAAGTTTCTTGCGCGCTTACGTCTTACATATTCTAGATACTCAAATACATATATATATTATGTATGTATAATGAAATATATGCAGAAATGAATATGTTCACGGTGTGTTGTTCGCGCTACAGTAGGTCTTCATCGTATAACGGGGTAGGTTCATATTTCGGTTTTCAATTTCATATTGGTGACGCGAAACCTTTTGCATATCTTTCTTTTTTTTCTTTTTAATTATTTCACAGTAATTCATTGTAATTCGAATTTATTATTAGATATAATTATTATTTATGAATATATAATTAAACTTGTATCGTTATTTTTACTTGTATTAATAATTATTATGATAAGTCTGAGTTATATAGCCATAGTATAATATGCATTGATAATCATATGCTTCGAAGGTAAAGGAGATCCGACTAAATTACTTGTTTATTTTTTTGTTTTTTTTAGAATAATTATTGCTATAAAAAAATTTTTTTTTGTAGATAAATAGGTAATATAAATTATATCAAGGTGGCCATGTTAATGTGGAATTTTACATAGTTGTTGAGAGTGATGACCAATCGTTATTTTTTTGTCATAATAATTATTAATTATTTTTGTAGAAGTTCGGTATATAATAATTTTAAAAGTTAGTTTTATATTCACGCCACGAAATATAGTTGTATGTAATACTTCAATTTTTTTTTATTTACTCTGATTAATTGTGAAAAAAAAACTTGAAATTTACAATTGTTCAGTTAACCAATTCGAACTTTTCCTATATTTAATTTTCATTAATATTTTATTGATCTGAGTGTATACACATACATGATAATTCAATTCCCACACGTATACAATATTTATGCGGGATGTTATGCATTGTATCTAAATGTATGTATATGAATATATATATGTGGTTATGTGAATGTAAATGCTGAGGGTCCAAGAGTTAAGTACACAAGTCTATGTCAATTGGTCCAATTAGCATGGTTGTATGTGGTCCACGCGGGATAAATCGATGACGAGTGCGCACACGTGCATTTACGTATTGAACAAAATGAAAAAAATATATATAGATATATGTAAGAGGTAAAAATTGGCCGAATTAAATTGTAACACGAAACCGCACGTGACTGTGACAGAAAAGATGATGTTGGATATGCGGGCATTATATTAAATTCCAATTTTTAATTCTGTCATTGTACTATATACAGTTGACATCATTAGATATGGGGGAACGCATAGTGAGAAAGAGTGGGAGGGAGGGGAGATGGAAAAATGTGATGCTTAAATAATAGGGGTTGAGAATGTTTTGATGTTTTTATGTATATATATAAATATATGAAATTTGGTACAAGTTATAAAATTTGTCTGGTTTCATTTTCATTTATTTTTTCACAGTTATGTTTGGTATTTAATCAAATATTCAATTAGAATTTGAATGGAATTTCGACATATTTTTATTTATACGAAAGTATTTTTGCATGTTTGAATTAAATATGTTGATTTTTTTTTTGTTTTAATTTTTCTATACGAAATTTTGTGAATTTCGTGAATGTAAGAATAAATGCATTTATTTATGGAGAGTATAAATAAATATATTTATTCAATGAAATACTGATAATACGAAATAATTTACACAAATAATATTTTTTTCTGTTTGAATAAGAGAGAGAGGAGAAAGAAAAGTGATTTCTATAATTTTTCAAAATTAATCATTCAAATAATATAATACAATACAGTACAATACGAAAAATTCTAAATATACATAGTAAACAAAATTGCGAAGAGAAAAACCTACCTCTTGGTATATTATTCTACTTCTGTCTCAAACTTATCAAGTGTTTTGGTTTTATTACGTAGGGACAGGAAAGTGGAAACATTAACATTTATAAATGTTTATAAACTTAAAAACTTTACATCCACTATTTGAGGTTTTACTTTTAAAAATGAAAAATATATATACCCAGATATAATAAGTAAGTTTCAATAAGTGTCCTGTCATTATCCAATTGTCACATTTTTTTGTTATCCCCTACACTGCACAGTCACACTTCATTCATCTGTGTAATCCACTTCCATAAACTATTCGAATATAATTCTATAGAAAAAAAAAGTTAATGAAAAATGATGATGCCACTGTTGATGATATCTAGTTACTCCCTATATAACGTCAACAATGTATATAATACATAAATACATACTTACATACATATATATATATATATATATCTATATATTAACTGATGAGCATTGGAGGTATCGCAGGGGATGTTCTATTCAAGAGGGGTAGGTTGGCAAAACCTATACCCATGCGCCCGCCACTGTACCTAATAGGCTGTGATAGATCGGTTAAATTGCGTTGGTGCTAATGGGATTGCGTTGGACGCCACTGTAATTACCATTAACGACCTTGTCTATTCCACAATTTAACATTTTTTTTTTTTTTTTTTTTTTTCCAATTCTCCCTCCATTTATTTTTTATTAATTTTTTTCCTCTTTTTTTTCATCCTTCTTCTTTATATTCATTTCCTGCTTCCTCGATTTTATTCCTAATACGTGTGGAACATGAAAAGCCAACGTGCGACAACCAGCGATATTAGTATGCCATAACAAAGACCAGCAAAGCTGACAGGACAATGTACCCGCCCTATCCCCGTCGAAATATCCTTTGTTCTCACTCTCTTACTCGCTTTTTATTATTATCATTATCATTATTACTATACGCTTTTTTTTGTTCTGTCATTTTCTCAGGACTTTTTAATAACGCGAAATAAGAGGAAAGAAAAAAAAATGGCATTGAGTATTAGAGGAAGAATGCCAAGAGAGAGAGAGAGAGAGAGATGAATCTATGCCCCGCTACGTTTATCCCCGTTAGCTATCAGTTGTGCCGCGCTTGATTAGAGCAATGTGAACTCTTATATATATGAGTGTATACATAGGTCTGTATGTGTATGGATAAAAATACGAAGTGATAGTTAGGAAATTTATTTTGGATTTCAAGTGATGGTTTTCTAGGATTATTGGCACTTTCTAAATTGGATTATTTATTTATTTTTTTATTTTTATTTTTCGTCTTTTTTCCTTATACAAGTAGCTATCAATGTCTTGAAAGCTGTCACTTGAATTGAAATATATCTATATCATTCACATTCTCATTGCACATGTTACCCAATATACAAAAAAAGAAAAAAAAGAACAAGAAATATAACAGAAAAATTGAAAATTAAATAGAAAAGAAAGAAATTATTGAAATATATATGTGTATTTTTTATTTTTTTATGATAGTGACATGATAAAATTTGAATCAATGTTTCTTGAGATTTCTTTTGGGGTGTCGTCTGCACGATATTCAGCCACTGCAGACACACATACCCACACACACACACTCATACACACATACATGCAAGTACCACCAAAAGTGTCAAATGCAGCTGATGGATGCTCCTGCGACAAATTCTCGGTCGCGCCGCTTCGTAATTACGATTTATGACCGTGCACTTTCCTTTGGTCGACGTATGCGCGCGCTTAATGGCGTGTTGAATAACGAATATATGAAGTACATATATATATATATATATTCATTCCTTCATATTATACACACATATATGTACATGTACGAGGCCAAGTGCAAGTGAATCTATTAAACTGCAATAGAGAATATGAGTGAGTGAGAAACCAAGAGAAAATATTCACGCACATAAACACAAATACATACATTCGAAAACATTTAAATATATATATAAAGAATATCCGGCAAGTTGGAAATAAATTACATACAGTATGCACGCATTGTTATTAATATACAATTGCCAATAGACATTTTGACATTTTAATAATGTTTAATGGACTATTGGGACAAGATATATTAGACAAGTACAAGTGCGCATCACACACACACACACACACACACACACACACACACACACACACACACACACATATTTATATATACGTATAAAGTATGTGCATTTGTAAACTATATATGCAACGGTGTGCGTCCTCTCGACGTGTTTAGCTCTTCATGTGAAATGCAATTTCCGCTATTTTTACATGAAAAAAAAAAGAAAAAAAAGAAAGAAAAAATAATAATAAAAATCAAACAAAAAAAAAGCTTCATAGCCTATCCTCGTGGCACGTTCCTCAAATATCTCCCTTCCTACTTCTGTATATATACTCTCATTATATAGCGTAGAATACACGTTGATGATGCATACGAGTGTATATATATATATATATAAATTCACGGGGGCGGCCGTGTTAGAAGAGAGACGTGGACGCACGCTTGTCACACGCACATATATATATTTGTTATTTTCAAATACTTACTCTTCACTCTTTCTATATGTTTTTCTCTATATGTATACTGTACCTATACATACGTGAATAAGTGTATTCGGTGTACACCCTCGTCACGCTTTATTTCAACTCATTTCTCGTGTGTTGCACGGTATAACAGCAAAAGAGGCATGCACTTCTCTGTGACAAGTTCAACAATAAAAATAGCTAAAAAAATTAACTTAATATGATGAAACAGTAATAATAAAAATAAAATAATAAAATATATAATAAAGTTGATATTATATAGGGGAGCACTTTTAAATGTCTAGAAATGTAAATAAACAAATACTAATCTCATGATTGATGTAGGTAGCACGAAAAGAGAAAAAAAAAAAAAAAGAGAAAGAAAAAGAGAAAATAAAAAATATAGGGCGAAGATGAATGAGTGAGAGTGAGAGGGTGAAAAAATAATAATTTGACGAGAAATTTGACATGTGAGCTCAAAATACATATACAATTATTTGAATAGAAAAAGCATACAACGAATATTAAGAGACACACGATTTTATGGAAAGTGTGAGGTATAAAGAGAAGGATGAGAGAGAGGGAGAAAGGATGGGAGAAGAGTGACGATGTGAGAGGGGAAAAAACGGAAGTGAAACGTTACATCTGGTTTAAGAGAGAACCAGACTTATTCTCTTATACAGAGGAGGGTTATATTTACCCAACTACTCGACTCTATCTTTCTCACTTTTCATAGTACAATATTATATATTTTTATCTCTTTATATTATATCTATATATTTGAGTGTAGTCAAGAGCACATCACACCCGCGCGCACACACACACACACCACGAAAAAGTCACTTTCTCATATACACATGCCAACGACGCACAACGCGATAAACGTCATGGATCGACGACGGATTTACACGCATGCTACATTAATCACTGCACGCCTCTATCTGTCGTCCAATATAGACAGATATATATATATAATATATGTGTGTGTGTGTGTGTGTGTGAAGTTTGATGAAAAATACACACTTGAATTGTGTAAAATAGTAGTGAAACATTTTGGGGATAATAAAAATGTATGTTATTGATAGTATTGAAATGGTATTAAAATTGATTATTAATCACAGAATGGATATAATCAATTGTGAATGTACAAAATAGAATTGTACGTTTATTTATAGTCGTGTATTTCGTGATATAAATTTAGTTTTCATATATATTATATATACATTGGTATATACATGTGTATACGTCACTGTTTCTATTCTCCAAACGAACAAACAAACAAAATGAAAAAAAAAAAAAAAAAAAAAAGTTATAAAATAAATAAATTAAAAACTGTTACAGCGTGATTTCACAATCTGTACAATGAATATTCCTATTTTATTTCGTAAATTTATTTTTCATGAATGAAAAAATACTTTAAACTATGTCAACTGTATTCAAAATAATATAAAAAAAGAGAAAAAAAAAAGAAAAGATTTCGATAAAAAAAAAAGAAAAAAAATAATAATAAAAATAAAAATTCTCATTCAACTTTTATCCATCGTTTTTATTTGTTTTTTATTCATTTTTAAATTGTACCGTAAAATTATACAAATAAAGTATGTGTATACATATAATATATATTATTTTTCCCATAAAAACTTTTAAATTTATTTCCCCTACAAATAATTTCTCATCAGCTATGACTCGTAATTTTATTTCCTCTGCTTTTTTTTTTTTTTTCCAGCAATACTCACTATATACACACGTACTCTAACCATTAACACAATTGTTATTATTATTATTGTTATTATTATTATGCGTCATAGTTGATAGCATAATATAAAGCGCAACAAAAAAAAAAAAAAAAAAAGAATATATCTACATATTTATTGATACACAATCCAGAGACACGCTATCATATCATACATACATCAATTCTGTACAACGGATGACTAGATATCGTCTCTTTTTCGCTAAATAAAATACACGAATCATTAACCATACAGACAGTTGTGGGACCCCCAAAAATGACCTCCCCAACTATTTCTTCTTCTTCACGACAGTGAAGTCCTTTCCGCTCTATCTCTTTTTTCTCTTTTCTCGTATACCCTCTCTCTCTTCTTTCTTTCATATTATTTTATTTTACTTTATTATTATGACTTTTTTTTTTTTCCCTTCCTTTTTTCCCCTACCGCCATCTCCATTTCTCTTTTATCTCTCATTCTTTTTCACTTGGCAATCCGGAGCAACGATGACATATATATGGGTGGCTTCTCTCATGGCGATTCATCCTCGTTGGATGCTCAATTTCCACCCTTACTCCCTTTGTCTCCGTCATTCTCTTTTTCTTCATTACCCCCTTTCCTCCATCATTCCGCGTCCATCCTCATGCGACACAGAGTCACGTCAAGAAATCGCTGTTTAATGGCTCAGGGACAATGACGCTAGAGAGATGGCACAGTTGAACGGAAGAGGAGACGAAGGAGTCCGGAATTTAGGGGACTGCAACTTTTCCGCGAGTGAAAGTCAACCCCTCCGACGAGATGAGTCATGTGTACATAGCGTGGAGAGAGGGACAATAAGAGAATGAGTTAGAACCAGAGAGAGATGAAGAGATCGAGTGAAACAAAAAAAAAGGCAAAGCGCGGCAGGGTAGGGTGGGATGAGGCGGAGGGGGACAGTAGGGAGAGGGAAGATATGTATGTATAGTATACATATAATACTGTACATAGTGACATATACACAAGGGCAGAGAGCACGTCCGGCCAAGCTGTGTGTCCCTAACGATTTATGTGCGCATCTTCTTTCATCGATGAGAAGACAGAAAACGCTTATATTTGTATTATATATATATATATACCCTCGATAAGTGTATATATATATCAACTGAAATGTCACGTCAGCAGGCTTGTAACATCTTTTTTTTTATTGTGGGGAATTCAATTTTAGTGACTGTATACACGATGCCCCAAAGAGGCTAAACGAGTGTTTTCATTTCCGACTTATATACACATACACAAACCTACTCACAAACTCACAAACTCATACACACACACACACACACACACATTATATATAAATATGTATGTATGGAAATGTATATTTACATAGAGACATTTTAGACGTTGAATGTAATTAAAAAAAAAATTCCTGTTAAATATTTCGTCTATAAATTAAGAAACATTTATGTAGATACATATATTATAGTTGATGTGTGTCTGTCTTTATTTCACACACAAATGCTAGTAAGTGTCTCTATATATATTTATATATGTATATATGTGTAAATGCGTGTGAATATGTATTTTATATTTGTGCGCACAAAATATCAGTCCAGTACTTCATGATGTTGTGTGTGCTTGCTCTTTCTTGAGATGAACAAAACCGGTTTTATAAACCGCGGCCCATGATTCCATCGTGTTTTGTTTACGGCGACCACCAGGATCGTTTGGACACGTATAACATTGTCCTGCGCTTTTCTATGTATACATATATGTACAATATACATAGATATATCTATATATACCAGACAAATCCGCAAGCTTTGAGATAATAAAGTAAATTTCAGTTGACACTGAGGGACAACGTGTATTTCATTTTTTTCACATTTTTTTCTTTTTCGTATTTTTTTATTTATTTATTACTTTTTTTTTTCATAAATATATTTTCGTTTTTTTATTTGTATTTATGATTGGGATATAAAAAAATATATGAAACATAATAATAATAATAATAATAATAATAATAATAAAATTAAAAAAAATTTGTGGTGAATTCTTGAAATATTTCAAGCTATTCTGGTCGATATATAATTGTAGTGAATTTAATTAATTGGGCCAAGGGACAATCAAACCAATTACGAAACCAATCAACGATCGGAAGCTGTGGCGCCGGGACGCTTTTTTCTCGGATGACAAAGTCTCTTAATTACAGGGAGGAACGTTATTGTATAGTATATAATAAAAACTATAGTATATGGATATAGAAAGCTGTGGAAGAGAATGGTGGCCGAAATTAGTGCACGACACAGTTGCGCGGCTCTTCATAAATATACACGTACATTTATTTCAAGTCTATTCCCCCGGTGTAAAGTGCACCTTCGTCGTCATGTTTCATCCATGTAAAACACCACTATACAATATAAATATACTTTTTGTTGTCCCTCATTCACGCGTATCTCTCACTTCAATGACAATTCAAGTGGTGAAAATAAATTGACGTAAAACAAATTGTTTGAGTTGTAAGTGAATGAATATTGAAATACAAAGATGAAATAAAAATGTAAAGATAGAGAAAAAAAAAAAATAAATATATATATACATATTATGGATTGAGTTGAAAATATTTCAATATAACGTATGCAACATATCATTCATATATTGTACGGCAGACGGAATATTGTACAGGACGTTGTTGAAAAGTAACCACGCGCATTTTTATTTCTTTTATCCATTTTCTTTTTCTCTCGCTCACACTCATTCATTCTCACATGAGAGCTATTTTTATGAGTCCCCATCAGCCACTCTTATGACTGCAGTAACACGTTGAAGCACTTGAGCAACAGCACTTGAAGCGCGCGCGGCACAGCACATTCTCTTCCTCTCTTTCTCTTTTCTGTCCTTAGTTTTCATACACGTCTATTCCATGCGTGGTTGCGCCTCCTTCAAAAAACGACTTCAATCCCCCAATTTCTATCTTCACCGACGGCACATTCTGCTCAAATAAACCGCATCAAGTGGCTATTTTTTTTTTTTTTCTTTTTCCATTCACTTTTCTTACCCTTTGTTTCCTTTTTCCTACTTTTTTTCCAGTTGGTATATAAGAATATTTTATTCATTCAAAGTGACAAATGTACAATTATTTAAAATAAATGCGCGATAACACGTATTTGTTTTTTTTTTTCTTCTTTTTTTCAGGCCTTCATTTATTACTCTCAATAATAATGCAACATTGTATATTGTTTTATTACTTTTTTTTTTTTTTTCATTTATAATTGAAAATTATAAAAGGCAATATTATATTTATTCGGTGGGTATATATATCGGTATTTATTAAAATGAATAATTGGAATAAAATGAAAGAAAAATAAGAGTTTGGCACATTTTTTTTTTTTTTTTTTAAACGGGAAACACTGGTGATGTGTTTTTTTTTCTATACATATATAATGACTGGCCACTCTATCATCAGTCTGTCATAGTGTTAATAATTTTTATCTTTTATTGTATTTACATATATATCCATCTAAATGTATATAGTTTTTTTTTTTCTCTATTAAAATTAACGATTAAAATCTATAAACTAAATCATTATTAATTTTTTTTTTTTACTTATAATTATTTTTTTTTTATTTTAGTTTCTTCTAAATATCTTTTATTTATGTACTACATGTGTTGGTATCGTTGCAATTCTCGTCGTATAATTTATTTATTCATTTATTCACGTATTATTATTATTTTTTTGTTTTTTTTTTATTCTGTAACTCTACGTAAATTCGATGGGTCAACTTATTTACAAAAAGGATTGAGAACGGAGACAATGGGATAGGCAGTGTGTGTGTGTGTATGTGGGTGTAAGCAAAAGATAGAAAAAGAGAGAGAAAGGGAGATTGGAGGGGTAACACAATTTGAAGTCCATGCGTATTGCACGCATTTAAGGCAGTAATTCGATAGACCCCATCGGAATTTTTTTTTTTTAAATTCCATTTGGCACGTGTTACCTCACACGAGTTTTAGTAATTCTTCCACCGTTCAGTTTTATTTTTTATTTCATTCCACTTTTTTTAAAAAATTTTTTTTTTAACTGAATCTCCCTCACTTTCCATATTTAAATATTACGTATTTTTTATTGTTTTTTTTTCTGTTTCAGTTATCTTGTTTGATTGGCACGGTGCAATTAACGACTATCTATTGGAATGCACCAAATATTCTTGATCGTATTTGTAATTTGAAAAAAAAAAAATAATAATAGTAGCAAAGATGATAAAAAAAATTCGTATAAAAGAAAAATACACATGAGTGAGTGAACAATCATTTTTTTAAAGTTTTTTTCTTTTTTTCTTTTTTTCCTTTTTTCCTTTTTTCCTTTTTTTTTTTTGTTTTTTTGTTTTTTTGTTTTTCTAAAGCCACGCGCCCAATTGTGCCTCAAGTATTGTTGCCGCATCAGTCCTGCCCATTGCACGCAGATGGTTAAGAAGATCTGTCACTGCGCTTGCCTCCCTGTGTCTCGCCTCCCACAGATCGAGTATGTGCTCAGTGGGACTCGATTTCGTAGCGAAATAATTGATGTATCTGTGCATGTGAAAAAAGTAATGATAGAAAAGAAAAAAAAAACTATAAGAGAAATAGTTATGTTTTTTTCGTTTCCATTCGGTCGTGAAATATTTAAATTGAGGATAGAGAAAATTTTTAAACAAACCTGTCGACTTGTAGTCGCTGCGCCAACATCCGCCAATCATTTCCTAGAGCGTTTGGTGGATCGAGACATTGACAAAGTTGCTTTCTGAGTGATCTGGTAAAACGAAAAGGCCCGCGGGCTGAAGTATCCGTTGATGTGAGATTATTTGCACCCACACTGCTAACAACTGTGACTTCTCTAAGCGGCCTCGTGACACTACCCGAGAACACACGTTGCTTTACAACATCATAGACAATCCTAAAGACTTGCCTTTGAGCATCAGCCGTACGTCCTTGACAAACTTGTAATTTGTAACTTTTTGTTGTCACTGAATCAAAGCTTTCATCCAAAGTGAAAGCAACGTGACTTGAGTTACTTGGACAGTTCCAAATATCACAAAAAGCTATTTCTTGATGTTCAGTTGGTGATTTACTTTGCCATTCATTTCCAACTTGTTCCAAACTCACCCAAAGATTTTCACCGTTGTCTTTAAATAGTAGCGAACGCGGTTTATCCAATAGATAACCGCGTATTTGTGTTTCACGATCGACAATTATCTTCATTGCCGCCTTCGTATCCTCGATAATATAAACACGAACACAATATTGGCTGGCAAATAATACAACACGAAGTCGTTTTGATGCTATCGACTCCTCTGCACTCCGGCCCACCAACACATAGCTACGCAGTTGCTCAGTGACAATAAACGCTTCAGCATGATCCAATTGAGTAAAAAGTGGTGTGTTTATTGTTTCACTACCGAGAGTCAATACTTTTGTCCATGTTGTCGAACACTCAAATTCACTATCGCTTGTTTCTTGTGACACAACTTTATCCTCAGTTGAAACATTTAAATCATCAGTTGCCCAAACGCTAAGCTCCCACGTGCCAGTTGGATGTAACATTGCACAGTGTTCGAATTGCAGTATCACCGGTTTGTCGAAGGTCGCGCAAGAGGGACCACAACAAATGACTGCCGACAGTTGAGTCATTCCCTCTGAATAAACATTAACATAATAATAAAAGATGAAAAAAAAATTATTCCCCTACGTTTTTTTTTTTTTTTTTTTTTTTTTTTTTTTTTTTTTTTTTCATGCCAGAATACATGAATGATAATTGTTGAAACATCTTACCGGGTAGTCGTGGCCTGAATTTATCCTCATCGAGCACTGACAGTTCGAGTTGTCTTCTACCTTGGATCTTGGGGACTGCGCCCTCCGGCACCGACATAGATATCCCAGAATCCGGAAGGACAAGCAATGCACCCCGTGCGTTGACCGCTGCACGGGCCACGTTGCCAGTTTGCTCCAACTTATTCAGTCGTACGCGCTCTGATGCAACGTTGTATGTTGTCGTGGTTGAATCAGAGGATGGATAGGAGGAACTAGTGATGCTCGTACCGCTGTTTTCACTGCCAGAATAAATTTGCTTGTCGCCACAGGATTCTTGGCTTAGTGCACTTGGACTCGGCGATGAAACGACGGATGGTGATGTTTGTGTAAGTGCTATTGAAAGATGGGGAACGTCGTAATGGTGTTCGGATAGTGAACGTGATAGAGAGAGTTTAGGATCGAAGGGATATTCGTAGGAGGCTTGAACTGTTGTGCCTGCGGTCAGATCCGGTTGGAGACACATTTTCTTATCGTGTTCGGGAAAGTACTCGGGCTGAAAGTCTTTGAATAAAGCGCAAACACGTGTATACCATTATTATTTATATTCATTTGAAAAAGCAGAAGAAGAAGAAGAAGAAAAACTATTTTATATATTTTATGTATACGTAAAATATAATATAATATATTTATGTATTTTTATATTTACATATATTTATATTATATATGGAGAAAATGTAGTAGGTATATACGAATATAATGGGTAGGGTATGTAATATACAATCGATATAATAAGTACCTGCATTTCGTGCCATAGAGTAAAGAGCGTGGTCCCGACCTTTTCGCCGAACAAGTCTGATTAAAAGAAGTGCAAGTCCACCACCAAATGCGCACGCAAGCGCAAGACCCACATAGAGCGCAACGTCAATTCGCCGATTAGCCGCTGTAGAAAAAGTAATTCAAAGAACCTCTTTCATGTTAATATATATAACAGTCATGCGTGTATATGTGTGTATATATGCTTTCATAACTTTTTTGCGCATTTTCAATCTTTTTAATAATGGAAAAAGCACAAAAAAAGAAAACAAAAAAAAAAAAATAGAAAAAAATATGAATATTTTACCTTTTTGCGTGGTAGTAAATTGTGCGCCGCCCATTTTTGCACGGTCCACTGAATTACAAGTAAAATTATTCTTTTGATCCCATACAAATCAATTGTATTCGAATGTCAATTTATGGTTGACATGGTGTTGATATAGAGAAAGTGAAATAATGAAAGAGCGAGAGAGCGAGAGAGAGTAAAGAGAACTCACCATTGCACATGCCCCCAGTACAATTGGCGACAGACGTGTCCCTGCCTTGACAATGACGACCACCATGGCTTGGAGTGGGCTCATCGCAGGTCCTTGTTCGCGTATGAGTGCAGTCACTCCCGCAGATCGACCAAGCAGACCATCTGGACCATCCACCGTCCACCGCTGATGATGAGAGGATTATAAAAGTTTTATAATAAACTCCCGTGTAAATAATGATAAAGAAAAAAAATTCATTTCATTCTTCACTTAACAAAGAACTTGAATATGGATTATTTCTTAAATATAAGGGTCAGTCTATACATATTATATTTATTATATAGACATAATCGCCCGATGACTCACCTGACTCGTCGATTATTACTTGTCCCTGTGAGACACGGTCTGTCTCGAGGCAAGCATGCAATGTAAATAATATTCAATAGTTTTGGCATAAAAAAGGGTTTTTTTTTTTTTTTTCCTTTTTTTCCTCTTTTTCCTTTTTTTCATTATTATCAAGTGGATAACGATGCAAAAGAAAATATTGTCATCGTTAACAATTTTTAAATGCAAATTTTCTATGGAAAATAAAATTACTTTGATACAATTATTCGTTTTGTCAATTTCTCATGTTCAATCCAATATGAATAATCACGTTATCTTGAGAATTTAATCAATAAATTTAAATTTGTAAATATTTTACTTTTGAATAAAAATGCAACGAGTAATAGTTATATAGACAGATTTCTTGTACTTTATTCACGGATATTTCTATTCTGTTTAAATATTCAATAAATTTTAGAGCAAGAAAAAATTCCTACATTTTCACTTGATCTTTTATATATATAAGAAAAAGAGAAAAAAAAGGAGAAGAAGGAGAAGAAGGAGAAGAAGGAGAAAAAGAAGAGGAAAAAATTGCTGTTTAATATAGTAAAAGTTAAGTATAGAAATAACTTACCCGGACACGCTGAATTACAATCCATTTTTTGAACGGCAGGACCCAAACACGGTTGTCCACCGTTCATAGGCGCTGGATTTGTACATGTTCTCGTGCGCCTCTGACCACCCTTGGCACAGCGTGAATGACACTCAGACCATGATGACCATGCCGACCAGCCGCCATTAACTGTGTGAATGTGAAAATGTTGTTGAAAGCGTATACATGCAATTGAGTGAGTCAAAGTACGTATATATATCCATAAATATACATAATTGTCAGTATTTCACCATATGTATATTTATAAATATACATAAATATGTGTGTGTATACATAAATACATAAATACATATATATATATGTGTGTGTGTGTGTGTGTTTGAGAATAATTTGTGACTAACCATAAACTGTGATGCTGGCTGGTGCACTGAGACGTTTAGCCGCAATATTTTCAGCCACGCAGGTATAGTTGGCTTGATGAGTGACTTTTGCTTGCGCCAACAAAAGATGTCCCTCACTTGAGACTAGAAGTGCAGCGTCTGCTTCACTGCCGCTTGTAGAAATCGGCGTTCCATTACGGAGCCAGTAGACGCGGGGCGGTGGTACACCAATGGGTGGTATGCATCTCAACTCAGTACTGTGACCAGCCTCAACTGACACTGAATACGGCGGTGATTCAAATTGTTTTTTTAAATCTGCATGGAAAAAACTTTTTTTTTACAAATTTCCTTCAATTATTTCAAATTTTTTTCATTATTTTTTTGTTCAACACTATTTCCACCGGAGGATTTGATAGAATCTTATTATATATTTTAATTTGAAATTATTTCTTACGTTTGAACACTTGTCCCTACTTGAGTTTACTAAAAATAATTTCCCATTATTACGTGAACTTATTTTCATATTCATCACAATCCAAATGAAGAAAAAGAAAAAATCCGGTAGAAATAATGTTAAGAAAGATGAATTAGATTAAATTTCTAATACATACAAGCATCATCAACGTTTGCCGGTTGACTTTTAATCGATCCTGAACCGGACCAAGCAATACATTCGCATTTAAATTTATCCGTTCCAAAATACTCTTCAATATCATCACGCGTTACATTGAGTTCACAATCGACAATTCTTGTGCCAGTTTGTGGATCAACAAAATCTGTTTGATGTGATTCTTCTGTGCGACCATTGCAACGGAAATATAATTGAAGAGCGTGGGCGGCTTTACATCGCAGTGTCGCCGGTTTGTTTTTAACGACATATGCATCTAGAGGTTCCATTAAGAAGAGTGGCAGATGACCACCGGTTTCGGAGATTAGCTCGCTATCTCCGGGATTGCCGTTGACGTTGTTGATGTTGCTGCTGCTGCTGCTGCCGCCACCGCCTGCTATCGTTGCCAGGGGCGGAGCATCTTCACCCAGCAAATACGATTCATCATTAGTTTCTCCCCCTTCATCTTCATCCTCATGGTCTTCATCAGTGGGCATCATTCCTGATGCTGCCGCTGCTGCCACTGCCGCCGGTACATTTAACTCGGCAACTGTAAGAAATATATATTCTCATATATATGAATAGTTAAATGTGTAAATATATACATTTCTTCTTTCATTTTATTTCCATATATATATTTTGTCTTTCAACTTACCATCGTCTGTCGTCGCAATAGTCACAACACTCAGCAGCGGACCAATGCAAAACATCAAAAACACCAAAGAGTTTGGCCTCATTGCGCCCTCAATGGCTCTTTCAGCAGTAACGTTATCGCATCATTTTCCATTTATTTATTTATTTATTTATATATTCATTTATTTATTTCTTTTTTTTCTCTTTTCAGTATTTATCTCAATAGAATTCCACATCATTTAATTCTACTCACAATGTCACGACGACAACAACGACGATGACGACGAATATCGCACCTGTAAGGTTAAAAATAAACAAAAAAGAAAAGAAAAAGAAAAAGAAAAAAGAAAAAAGAAAAAAACCACTTATACACATGACAAGATACAATATTTATATATACATGATCGTACACGATGAAGGAAAAAATAAATTGTAAATTCATATAGATATAGAGAAAGAGTTTGCCGCGGCACTCGCAAATAGCATGTCTTCATTCGAATCACGTGCTTGACAACTTCCTGCGCGACACTCTCGCCGAACCGGACAAGTATTTTTCTCGATCGTGTTTCCCCACGACCATTGGTATGTTGTGAATGTGAAACAATCGTTACATATACCTATATATGTATTTATTTGATTTTGCTTTGGTTTGTTTATTCTCTATTTGTATTTGTTTTGTCAATGTGAATTTGTTATTCTATGTGAGAGTGGTAATCCACCGCTGTTACACCGTTCTCCGTGTTTAATTTATACAATATTTTCATTGGTACTTACCTATATGTACTAGGCGTGATAACTATGTTATTGATGATGATGATGCTTCATTAGAATATCCATCAGGTTTTATTTTTATATTAGTGGCACTTGGGAATATATTTTACACTAGCACTTTTAATTTATTGCACCACATAAACCAATCTTGTTTATAACACACACAGTATTTATATATAAATATTTTATTTCTATATATATTTTTTTAAATCATTTATTCTTTATACGAACACACAGTATTTTTAAATAAACTGTTGAATAATTCACCAAGGTGAAATGGCAAGTCACCGTGTATTCCATTTGCACACAACATTTTTCATTCTTCACAAAAAGTGAAAGAAAAATAAAATAAAATACAAACAAAAAGAAATTGTAAAAAAGAATAATTTGTAATATAATAAAATACAATAGAATAAATGTTGAAGAAGAAGAAAAAGAAGAAGAAAAATACGAAAACGAAGATGAAGAAAAGAAGAAAAAAACCAAAAATTAATAGTAATCCTTGAATTTATCACTTGTTAAAAATTCCAAAATGAATTGGAATTGAATCACAATTCGGAATAATTAATACATCCAAATATTATGAAAATATCATAATGAAATTTGTAGCTTATTCCGTAAATTGGATATTACATAAAAATAGATTTATTGGAAAAAACAAAAAAAAATTTTTTTAATAAAAAAATTATAAAAAAATTATGTGTATATATATATTTATATTTATATTTATATATATAAATATATATATATATATATATATTTATTTATTTATATAGATACTTTTTTTTTTTTTCAAAGATAATAAAACACGTTGAAATCAAACAACACAAGGATTACAGTCAAGCGCGAGCGGCTCATGGCGGCCAACTGAGTGAATTCGCGGCGCTCGAACCTCTTCCGAGCCCTCGACGCTATAAACGCACACGCTGCTCTTGAAAGAGTATACACAACGAGGCAGCCGCCGTCTCTTGAAACTGACGAATGCCGGTGGCTTGTGGAGCTTGGTGGCTCTCGTCGAGTCTCGGGGCTTCGTCGACCAGCTCTAGTAGTAGTAATAGTAGTAGTCGTAGTTATACTAGTGAAGTGATGGTATTGGTAGTAGTGTGCAGTGTAAAATATATACACCAGTATTAGTAGTAGTTGCAGTAGTAGGAGTAGTAGTTGTACTAGTAGTAGTGGTAGTAGTAGTAGTAATAGTAGTAATAGTAGTAGTAGTGGTAGTAGTAGTAGTAGTAGTAGTAGTAGTAGTAGTAGTAGTAGTAGTAAAAGTAATGGTGATGGTATTGGTAGTGGTGGTGGTGGTGGTGGTGGTGGTAAAGCGCTCATGTGAAGGCAAGCGGTCGGACTATGGAGCGGGCGGGGTGAGAGGTAGGGGTGACAGGGGACGTGCGGAGAGTGGTGAGGAAGGGCAACCGTGGGATGAAACAGGGACGACGACGGCGACGGCGGCGGTGGCGGCGCCGGAACGATGGGTCGGTGCAGAGAGCTAACAACGGCATTCGGCACAGCCTCCGCCGCACAGCGTTACGTCTCATGCTGCGCCGAATATATTTCTCTCTCTACCTCCTCGTTCTATCCTCTCACTCTTGCCCTTTCTGTCTTTCTCGTTTTTTCCCACTCCTCTACTCTATGTAATCTCTGTTTTACCCTCCCTTTCTTTTCTCCCATTCTCTTCTTCTTTATTTCTTTCTCTTCTCCACTTTATTTTTATTTATTTATTTATATATTTATTTTTTCTCTTTTAATGAGGGAGAATAAGAGACACACTCTAACATGAATGTATATATAAAAATAGAGAAGGAAGAGAAAGAAAGAGAGAGAGAAAAAGGAGAGAGAGAGAGAGAGAGAGAGAGACAGAATATATCTTCTCTTTACATACCGCACATTATTCCAATGACAAATTATTATATATGTACATCAGATATAACATCGTATTTGCACGAGTATGATCTGATTAACTGGTTGACATGTTATTACATATTGTATTAAGGTTAATGACTTGACTGCCATTATTTGACTCTGATTATCAAAAGTTTAGATTCGTTAGTGAATGATTAATAATGCCGGCATACATCTATTTCCTTTTTATTTATTTATTTATTTATCTTTTTTTTTTTATTTCATCATTTTTTCATCTGTCATCATGAGCATTGGCGATTTGTATTGTTAAAGAGAAGTACGCGGGGGATGTGAATATACATATACATACAGAATATATAGACACTACAGACATTGTATATATACATATATATATATATATATATATATATATGTGTGTGTGTGTGTGTGTGTGTACATCAAGTATATGGTGATGGGAAACCAACATGGTGGACACGCCCTCTCTTGAGAATCGAGACAATTAGGGTCTTTATGGACCATCCGGAGTGCTAGAGCGACCAACTTGCTTCTCTCGCTCATACATAGCCGCAAAGGAGTGTAGATACTTGGTTGGCGGCATTCGAGCGACAAGCCACGCTCTAATATACATATATATCTCCCTAAAACATGAGCAATCTCGTGTGCCCCGTCTTCATCTCACTTTATCTTATTTATCTCGTATCGTTCTCTTTGTCTTGTCGTTTGGCAGTGAAAGGACGCGCTGAGTATGTACAGACGAAGAGGAAATTACTGCTTTAAATGACGCATATACCACGTGTTTGGAGTCATTTGACCGGTATGTGAGTCGATAAGTGGCACGAATAACAGTTTTTGAGTGGAAAAAAATCATATATATATATATATATATATTGTAATAATAATTATTATAAAGTAAAATAGAAATGAAAATAATGATGATAAAAAATTTTAGAGAGTCACCACCTAACCCTTGAGAGAATAAAAAAGAAAAAAAAAGACTGAGAAAAATGTATATGGATGTGTGCACACACACACGTATATTGGAGAAAGGAACTCGTTCAAGATAAATGTGAAGTGATTGTGAAGAAGAAAAGGGAATAAGGTGGCGGCAGAAGAATGAAAGGAGGAACGAGAAGAAGAAATGTGAAAGGGGACGGGAGGGGAGGATGGGAATGTGCGAGATATATGAGAAGGAGCTAGTGGACAAAGGATCGTTGCCACGGTAGTCGACGAAAAGAGGGAAAAAATAAAGAAAGAAAAAAATTGAAAGAAAAGATGGGAAGAAAAAAAGGAAATAAGAGATGGCGAAAAAAGAAGGGAAAAAAGGAAAAAAAAAAAAAAAAAAAAAAGTATTAAAGGAGAGAAGGAAGCCGCGTGCGCACGCGAAACGACGTAGGACCCCGCGTATGTCGTCGATTCGATTGAAAAAGAGGGATGAAAAATATAAAGACGAAGACGATCAGGAAAAAGAGTCTTGTGTGCGCGAGGGATTGGCTGCCAGATGAGACGAGTTTCATCTCGCGCGAACTGTGTATGTATAGACGTACATATATACAGAGCCTTTAAGTAGGTAGAGAAAAGCTTCATCCCCAAAATCCAACGACAATTTTATATATATGTATAGTTTTATGTGCTCGTCTTCACCCGGGAGGGTTGTCATCCGCATATATGAGTCAGCGGCGCGCGGGAAGTTCGCTTCAATGGATTTCCACAAAGCCGACTCTTGCTAGCGCACTTTGTTGTATCGAAAGAGAGTAATACGAATCACAAGATTGATATGTTGAAACGGAAAAAAAAAGAAAAGAAAAACATATTTCCATTAACACAATTTCAACATTTAATCATTTTGGAATGTGACGATGAAGAGGTGAAGACTGAAAAAAGAAAACAAAAAAAAAAAAAAACAAAAAAGAAAAACGGATTATTGCAAGATTATACGAATAAAAAATATGATGAAAACGAATAAAATCTATTTTATTTGGTACTCATAAATAATAAATTTAATTATCATATCAACAACGAACACAACGTACCCATTAAAAATGATATTCCCTCTACGAAAAAGTATTTTTTCCAATGAAAAAAAAAAAAAAAAAGATGAATCCGAAAAATAATAATAACAATAATAATAAATATTTAAAAACACGAAAATACAATTTCCACATCGATATATATTATTATCTTTTCTTTTTTACCATCCAAAGTAAAAAAAAAAAGCAAAAAAATTAAAAAAAAAAGGACCGAAAAAAAAAGAACTCAAGAAAAAACAAAAAAAATGAGAAAAAGAAGAGGGTCACGTGTGGAGTCTATTAATTAAACGAAAGAAGACTACTCCGGCAGTCCTTTTCGGGTTGGTATATCAGGGGATTGTAGGGGGAGGCATTTTTTATTCTCGACATCCGGCGGCGGTTGTGTGTGGCGCAGTGGTGGTTTGAGTTTAATATTTCACATTCTCCAGCTCTTCCGAGGTAGTCACGAGGAAATGGAACAGCGCCACGCTATTATACACCTACCACTATGTATATATACATGTGGTAGATAGAAATATATATATACATATATAACGAATAATACCGGGTGTTGGATACCACCAAGAAGATATAACCACGTCATTGCCAAAGGGTTGTACTACAGTTCATCCATATACACGTATATTTATATATATATGATTATGTATATAACTCAAATTCTCGCATCAATATCCGTTCGATTATTCAATAGCAATAACAGCGTGTTGTGTAAAAGTATATTATTACATACTGGTTGGTGTACGATATACCAATGGAGTTAGGACACGATATCGAAGAAAGGAGAAAGTCTATAATAGGAAATTATTATTATAATCATAGTATAATAGTGCGTTCACAAGTATATATATATATATGAATGAATGAATGAATGAATGGATGGATGAATAAAGGGAATTAACAACAAAAAAAAAAAAAAAAAAAAAGGGGCGAGAAATAAAATGCATTTGTGCATATTCACGTAAATACGTGGGAACTAAATTGGATAAAATTAAAAAAATAATAAATAAACAAATTTCATAGGTAAATATAACTATGTGTGCACATGTATGTGTGAGATGAAAACAAAAAACAAAAAAAAAACTAAAAAAAATCAAAGAGTAAAAGAGAAAAAGAAAAATTGTCGATTAAGAGTGAATAAATTGCAACGTAGGTAGATTATGCTGCACGTTGGCGCGAAAACTCGATTACACTGAACGGCGCTCATATACACAGATGTAATGTATATCTATACGATTCGGTCTTGCGTAAGCCATTTAACTCGTGTTCTGTGGTTTCCAAGTGTATTTGCATGTGCGCAGTATTTATATATGTGTATGTGCGAATACTAAATCTACCCTCACTTGGGATATAATAACTGGAGACGAGATCTCCATGTGAGATTTATGAAATGAGTGAGCTCAACGGTTACCGGCTGTCACAACGCAAAGAAATAAATCAACTCTCAACTTCATAATTAATTGATGTGAAATTCACTTTTAAGCAATTCACTATTACAATATGTACAATAATAATGAATATATATATATATCTTGTACTGTATATTACAACGATAATATATTTATATATCCATCGAAAGTGTACACGCACAACAGACACACAATACATTTTCATATATAACAAAGGAATAGAAGTAAAATGAGTCAAGACTCTTTGAGTTGCTTGGAGTCCACGTGAGTTTTTGTAGAAGTAAATATATATTTGCAAGTAGGTTTATATATATACCATATATATATTGGTTAGTTCCTATCGTGTACATGCGTATATACGAAGACAAAGACCCATTGTTCTACTTTGTCGTGGGGTGCAATGCGATAACAGCGTTGTTGAAGTATATACATGTGTACATATATGTATATAATGTACACTGACGTATTTTCCCAATGAGTTTAAATGTAATTTGTCTGCATCGTGCGTTATCGGTATTTTTCAAATACTTTAACGCGCACACGATTTTTCGCCACCTGATTGAAAGTCGTGCGTGAATAATGTCGTGAATATATACATGTGTATACATGTATTTTGTATATATATAAATGATGGTTTTATAGGAAAAACGCGTCCACTAGACCGTATAAAATGCAATACGATGTGTCGCGCGCTGTATAACGGTGTATAGGTATATAGAATATGTCAGCTGGACCTGACACCAACAGCAGCCTCTTGGCGCCATCGACATTCACTCATTATATATATATATATTTGTATGTATAAATGAGTGTATGAGTATGTACTTCATCACTGTATTTTTCGTCTTCCACTTGATTTTTTATTTTTTTTTCTTTCATTTTTTATCTCCATCATCTTTTCTATATATTCCTTTTTATAATCATCATTATCTTTTTTTTTATATCCAAAACACTTTTTTACTTATTGAATCTGACATTATGATTTTTATTATAGAGGAAATGTCATTCATTTATTGTCTGGTAAGTTTATTATCATTATCGTTATTAATATTATTAGTGTTTATTTCTTTTTCTGTCTTTTACTTTATTTTATCGCGCGTCGATATTTGCCACGCTAATTTTGGTCATTTGTCTTTTGGCACGATGTTGATGATAAAATGTCTGTTTTGAGTGGGAATAAGATGTGCGTGAGAAGACAAACTTATACACGGTCCTAATTGCCAACTGGTGGTGTGACGCGACATACTCGCGTTATATATATATATGTTGTATATGTTTATATGAATATATGGTTGATGGGCACGTGGAGTAGTCAAGCGTGGCGTGCGCCCTGCTCTATAACAGCAAACATTTTATATATACATATATACACAGTTATATATTCGATATACATACACACTTCGTCCACACGTGTTACATATTTATCATGCGCTTCACGGGTATGGCATTCCTTTGAAGAAACTCCACATGAAATTTGTTTAAATTTATCACATTTGCCTTGTGGCTCAAGACATTTTCAACTGTCACGAAAAAAATTAGCGAGATAATAAATTGTCATGACTGACAAATGAAAAAAAAATTTTTTTTTCTCTCATTGTTCATATTTTTTTTATATATGTGACCATTTATGTATAAAAATGCGTTATTGTAAGTAGGGGAAAAAAAAAGAAAAAAAAAAAACATTTTTTTTTTTATATAATTTATAAATTATATCAAATTGGATTATTTCCAATGGAGAGATATGTTTTTTTTATTGATAAAATAAATACAGAAAATAAAAGAAAAATCTGGTATTGAATGCAATGAATAAATTTATTACATATCAAAGGAATAAATCAAAATATTAACTCTCCCATATATAGAATTATTTGTGATATAAAGTAAAAAAATTATGACCGATTTACGGTAATATCGCAATAGTCAATAGCAAGCAAACGTCGCTCGTGGGGTTGCAGAGTTTATTCTATTGAATATTGGAGCTATCGTATCCAAATCAGTTCAACAGAAGAATCGAATAACTATGGGAAAAATCAAAATGAAGAGAAAAGACAAAGAAAATAAAATGACGTTGGAGAAAGATGATGTATGTATGTCAAGTGTGATTAGTGACTAATCCAACTCGTTCTGGTACATGTCTCGAATTATCTCCATCACCGTCTGAATATCGTCCTGAAAAAGTAAAAAAAATTGGCACAATAATCAGACTCATCGGCATTATTAAATCGGCTCATACAGCAGAGGCGGCGACTTTCCAAATAAATGATACCACGGCACTGAAAGGTTTTTTTTTTTCTTGAGACATTTTCCTGGACACGCATTCATACTTATCCCTGATATTTCGTAGTCAAATTCAACTGAGATTCGTGATTCTCAAGTGACGTTCAAATGCCGTGCCCAGAAGTTTTGAATCTTCGGTTACCAAATAAAAGTTATCTGTTATAAATCTCCACTCCATTTTCTCAAATTGTTTGTATAAATCTGCAAATATTGTCTATGATGATAAAATAATGACAGGATGAGTCACGATGAAGAAAAAATGTGAATAAAGAAGTACTCACAACGATTCAAACACACATGATCACAAAAATAATTTCCATTCTTCAAACACTTTTTGCGACATTTATTCAATGTTAGATTCGCATAGTTGCTGATTTCAATAAACCCTAAACCCACGATTCACATATTATTTTTTATCATACATGCATCTATAGTGCAACGTTACTACACCCACTGCTACAGAACCGAGTAATTGTAATATATATCTGATGAAAAAACATCATGAATGAAATATTGTTTACATTGAATCATAATGAAAAGGACAGGGTAAGTTCTTTTATTAAAATTTTTTTTTAATTTTTTTTTTTTCTTATAGCCAGTTGATTTTTCTATTGAACCGTATTTGAACACGACAGTTTCAATATTCAATAGAATAAGCTCTGTTATTCTTTTACAAGTCGTTTACTGTGTTATTGGTTTTTGTAATATTATCGTGAACCAATCATAATTCTTCTTGTTTTATTTATAAATAACATTATGTATATATTTTATATGAATAACAATTCTATTTTAGGGAGGATTAATATTTAACTTCATCCCTCTGACATACGATAAATTCATTCATCACATTCACTACCAGATACATTCACATATTCTCACTATTTTTTATCCTTCAAATAAAAAAAAATATATATCCTCTATATTACATATAATTTAACCATATTGTAACATGAAATATATATATATACATACATGTCGGGTATAAATTTTTTGTTATAAAATTTATAAAAGTATGTACAAATAATGTAATGAATACAAAGTACTACGGTATGCCAAAGCAGATACGAGATAGATAGTAGATTGTACCTATGATAAGTTGAGTCGCCCAGCAGAAAACAGTGCATTCTTCGCAATTTAATCGCTCAAAAGTACAAAAAATATAACTGGCAATTGATATACATTTCATAAAAAAAAGTCAGTAAGGTAATGCTAACATTAGTATCATTTGGTTCGTCGATTAAAAATCAATCGGTGCAGTATCATAATTTTGTTTCTTATAAATTTCGTTTTAGAGGGATTAAACAAACCCAAATATAACAATGACACAATGACGTAGAAAAAAGATTAAAAAATTTCATGAGTGTTCTCAATAGAAAGATATTCCAAATAAATAAAAATTGATGACTTTTGTGAAGTCACTTAGTCTCCGAACTTCTTATGTAGATCTTTGTATAATACACTGTTAATATAATACTGATCCTCATAATATCGTGAGCAGAGAATGTGAATCATTGAGAGTTCATCATCGTAGTTTGAAAAGCAACTTTGATCATTTAGTTCACTTGTGTAATTTATTGATATTTTTTGTAACCAGAAGTTGATACACTTCATTATCATGAATGAAATTTAAACCATTATAGGGTTGACAATTACATCGTGAACAATTCTCCAGATAAGTAGAAATGGTAATGTGTTGAAAGGAAAAATAGTTTGATAATTCTATAAAAAAATTAACAATATAATTTGACCTCGCGACCCTAAATACTAGTTGATTCTTTATAATGGTATTTAGACTCAGTTATTCATTTAAAATGACTCCGATTAATACATTTTTTTACTCAATCAAATGACTCTAATATGATTAAATGGTTTTATTCAAATGATTTTATTATAATTTAATGTTCGATTCTTTTATTCAAATGACTAGCGTACCTTGATCGTCACCCGTGAATGTACTATTCTCTTCGTAGCTTTCTACTGTGACTATTATTTATTCGTGACTCAACTTTTCGCGCACTTCACAGCCCGAACGATCTCAATCTCAGTTGTTGAATTCCAGAACACCAATCTTAACACCTGAGATTGAAGCGCACTCTAAGATTTGCCGAGATTGTGACTAAAAGGAAAACGATTTATGTCTCAGCTTCCTCAACATAGTTAGGATTGTTCAATTTGGGTCAAATACGCATCGTTCTGTTCTACAATTTTTTGCCATTCTGACGGTAATTTCATGATGTCTCTTTCATAGAAACCCTGGTTGTTATTGGCAGAAAACTCGATTGAGCGATTTTCACAATTTTCTTTTGAGGACAATTTTTTATCACAAAGAGAGTTTTTTTCAGTCCCATCAAACACACAGCAAAACCTTTTTGGCCGTTAATCCTGGTTTGGCCACCGTTTGAGCTGTTCCCCCGTGCTTTGACCACGATCGTTTGCGCACAATATTGTCATATGTAACCCATTTGTCATCCCCAGTCACTATTCGTTCCAGAAATGGTTCAATTTGGTTCCGTTTGATCGAGGTTTCACAGACGATATCGGTCCATCATGTTTTTTTTGCGTCAATTGGTATGACACCCGAACATAAGCGTCTTTTTGAATCCAGCTTTATGTAAAATGATTCAAAACTGTTTTATGGTCGATCTTGAACTCTTGGATGATACTACGGTTGCCAACTTGTCGGTCTACTTCAATCATTTTCATGATTGTATCGACATTTTCTACGACGGGCCTCCCTGTGCTTTTTTTTTGCTCCCTGTTGCATTGCGCGAAGCTATCAACCAACTTCCATCATCTTCTTAAATGCTGATAAAATAGGATAATGTCCTAAATTTGTCAGCCTAGATATGCTTTTTTTCGGTCATTTAGGAATTAATTTGGGATGAAACCTTAACATTGAGATTGAGAGCGAACTGATAGTGTGCACGTCTGAGACCGAGACCGGACCAAGAGTGAATCGAAAGCATAAGTTTGCATGCATGTACGTAATCTCCCTTTAAGCAACCTAACTGGGGCAAGACTGGACCGTGATCGGACCGTAGATGTATTTAGACTCTTACGATCCGCTCTCGGCTCGGTCTTGCTTCAGCTAAGTTGCATTTTTTTTTATCTTCAGTGAGTACTCTAGTTAATAATAATTAGCGTTTCCCCACATTATACGAATATGACGCCCTTCGACTTACCTGCAATCATGTGACCTATTTATATTAAATTAGATTGAATCACAGTCACAATGATTATAATAATTAATTTGAATGATTAGCTGAATTACAGTATTGATTGGCTAATATGAGAATGAATGATTGAATGAGTCTTACAATAAGTATTTTTAAATATCACTAATTTACAATAAACTTGGTTGTGAACGAGTTGTATAGTTGTATATGAGAAAGACTTGTTGAGTGAATGCGTAATAATAGAATCGGAATGAGTTATAACTAAATGTATATGAGTTCACGAAATTTATATAACAATACTGAGTTGAATTTACGCAATGAATTACTAATAGTGATGAATAAGATAATGAGTTGATGTACTTGATTGGAAAATGAATAAGATATACGCAGTATAATAATGCCACAATGGCTGACGCCACGTAGTAAGTGAACAATGAAAATGAATTACACGCAATTAATTTATTGAACTTAACAATGATTTGGACAAAGTTATTCTGAGTGTCTTTGTAATTAATTTATAATAATTTGATACTGATGAATTGCACTGAATTGACATTTTTACCGATAACTGAATTACACAAACAAATATGAACTGCATAACGAGACGTAGACCACGTGCCCTAGATATGGTGAATAAAAGTAGAGAGAGAAAACACAATAGCATCAGCATTAGAAATGATTGGAACTGCGTATTGCGCGAATGCATGCTTCAGAGCGCAAAAATAAGCTTAAAAAGTAATTGATTGGATAGTCAAGCTAGTACTAGACGATATTGACAAACTAAAAATTTGAATGAAGTTAAGTCTGAAGTCAAATTGATTAAATATCCATGAGGTGTTGTCACCTCGTGCATATAATGAACAAACAGTATTTCTATAAAATTTATATGTATTATATGTATTTATATGTATTAGATGTATGAATTGTATGTATATATATGTATATATATGTGTATATATGTGGTATCTTATTATTATTGAAAAAAAAAAAAAAATATATATATATATAATAATGAATAAATAAATAAGTGAATGAAATGACGTCTTCAGTTGAAGACAGGCAGTCGAAGAAGAATCATCAGAAGTTGATTAACGTACCGGGATTGTAATAGCGTTTCTTTTATTTTCAATTGACCGCTTGTATTGAAGATTTTTTTGGATATTCTTTGTTGATTAATAAATTAATTGAAATCATACTAAACTTGTTTCCGACCGTATCACCTGATTTAACCACCATCCAGATCCC
Organism: Dinocampus coccinellae; assembly: GCA_963920625.1. Classification (NCBI taxonomy): domain Eukaryota; kingdom Metazoa; phylum Arthropoda; class Insecta; order Hymenoptera; family Braconidae; genus Dinocampus; species Dinocampus coccinellae. The sequence goes on from OY987184.1 coordinate 13,007,828, forward strand.
ATATATATAGATATAAAATGAATTTCATTTTTTTATTTTTTTTTTTTTACTTTGTCATTTTTGTTTTTATTCTTATTTATTCAGTTATATACATAATAATATTAATGATGAATAAATGAATTATTCATTATTAAAAAATTAAACAAAAAAATGAAATGAATTGAATTGAAAATATTCTAAAATATGAGGTAATAAATTTTATTATAAAATTATAAAATTTATTTTATCACCATCAAATTGTTATAATACATTATTTTGTCATTGTACTGATCTTTTCGTTGAATTCAAATAATCTCTAAATTTTTCTCTAATTTGGAACGCTTCATCCTGTGCATTTCCGCATCACCCTTCCAAATTTTCAACGCCTTGAAAATTTCACTCTGCTATAGAGTTATCAGGTGAAGAAACAACTCTACTGCCTCTTATGATATTGTCAAGAATACATGAATATAAAACAATATTGTTACATTTTCTGGTTTTAATTTAATTCTCTAGCAATAAATCCGGAATCTTTTGGATAGAATTCCAAATACGCATTCGATCAGCCGACGAGCACGACTTGATCGATAGTTAAAAATTCGTTCCTCTTCATTCGCAATACTTTGCGGTCCACGATATGGCCTCATCAAATATTTCTCCAATGGAAATGCCTCGTCTCCTACAATAACGTATAGAAATTTGATATCGGTTGCTAGGAGCTCGTGGTTTTCTGGCGCATTCAGTAAATTTTTCTTCAAAACCTTTGCCCAGATTGAAGTTGACAAAAACACTCTCATCACTATTTTTGCCATACGAATCTACATCTACCGCGATGAATTTATGTTTGACATCTACTATGACTAGTGTAACTACAGAAAATGATTTTTTGTCTGCGAAATCTTCTTTCGTAGGGATTGGTATTGAATCCAATAAAATTTTTTTTTTCATAGTCTCACACACATTAATAACTATTCTTCGTATGGTGGCATGGCCTAAGCGATAGCCAAGTGTGATGGTTTGAAACGAATCTCCTGTTGATGAAAATCTATGAATGAAAGTAAAAATGAATCAATAAACGAAAAAAAATGCATTTCTTATACGTTACATTTTACAATATTATTTTTCAAAATATTCTAGTTGTTTATGTTTAACGTAATATTATTTCGGAAATTTCACTATTTATTATTATATTATATTATATCAATTATTATTTATGGATATAAAAATTTCATTATTTACCTCAAGATGATAGCAAGCTTTTCTTTTACCGTAATAGCTTCGCGGAATTTCGTGTTTTTTTTTTATAATTTCACAAAAGTCTCGCCACTTACACATTAATATAATTTAATAATTAAATATATAAATTTGTTGGATATAATAGTTTGTTTGATCATTTTTAGTTATTCAAATGATTAAAAGTTTGAATTCATTACTAATTATTTGAATAAAATATAAAATCTTCTGAGATAAACAGTGTTGTCTTGCAGCATTGCTTGTGACTTAACACAGTGTGCTTCTTGAGACATACAGTTTTTGAGTTGACTGAAGCAAGACCGGACCGTAAGAGTGCGGACCCCAGGTAGAAGATTGGACCATGACTGGATCGTGACTTGACCGTAGATGTGTTTAGACCTTTATTCAATTAACAAATTTCGTTATTTTACATTACCGTTATGTTTTCTGTTAATATTTTAAGATTTGTGAACAGTATTTTCGTATAATGTATGAATTACGACAAATATAATATAAGAAACATAATTTTCTGGAAATATTATTTGATAATATATGTAAAATTGATTTTCATAAATTTTTATTGAAGAAACGGGAAAGTTATCAATGTGCTTTTGTGAAATCGACTATTTGTGTCGTAAGAACTGGAAAAAATATTGCATGTATAAAGGTAATTCTCGGTATGTTGCGAATTTATAAGAATTTTTTGTGGCAATTTCGTATTTTTATTTCTGTCTGTATGGCATATTGTAAAAATCACCCGTGAGGGTAATTTAGCGTTATATGTTGGATGGGCCCCAAAAGTGACGTGCAGCCGCGGTAACTACAATAGCAGATAAATCACCAAGGTTTATTCCTTACAAATTGAAATGGAAACTTTACGATAGTTGATATGTGGAATGCGTTGATTTAGATATATAATATCACGTAGACAACTATCACTGTTGTTTATCCCATGAAGATGAAACTGAATGGTGATGATGATACGGAAATGTAATACAAAAGTATAACGATATACCGTGAAAAATCACGAGAAATATCGAATTACTTCATTTTATTTCAGTCTTAAATTCATATTGCCGTCTTGATTTTTTTGTTTCCGTTCCAATCATTACGGATTTCTATTGTAGAATGTGATACAAAAATTTTATCTGGCTAAATTTTATATCATATACAACGAATGACAAATAATTCATAAATTAATATGCCCAGATTGCGATATTCGACCTGAACGTATATTTCGTTTCAATGCATTTTAAACCATCAAGAAAACTACGAATGTTCATTGGTGATATCAAAATCAATATATTCATGAAATAAATATTTTTTATACAAATGATAATGTTTCAAAAATGTTTACAACGCGTATTAATTGGTACAGCTATTACGTATGTATATTTTAAATTTTATCCATAAATTCAGGACAATACAGTAGCAGATACTTCATTTGCATTGGAGCAATGAGTTCAACCTCCTTTTTATTCCACAACTTTCTGTATATGTTCTGGTGAAGCATATTTCAATTCATAGGCCAATCCTATTTTCACAAACATATCAATCAAAAAAATTGTAACATTGAGTACGAAACCTTTGAATTCAGCTGCTTTATAATCTCATGGAAATACATGATGATAATTATGCCAGTCTTCACCGCCAGCGGTGAGAGAAACGTAAATGTTTTCCGTTGGACAAATAGACCTAGATCAAGAAAAAAAAAGTAATAAACCCAAAATGTATATAATTGATGATTGATATTTTTCATTGTATAAAATTGTGGCTTTATACTAACTTATCATAGCTGTGATATCCGAACATATGAGCAAAACTGTTGACGGACCATATGACATTTAACATATGCGGATATTGTATAAATATATGAGATATGAATGTCCATTTCAGATCTTGATTAAAAAAATAGACCGGTATAAAGACAGGCAAAACGATGGTAAAGAGTGTACTTGAGACAATAGAATTCCTGCATTCAATAATAAGAATAAGAAGAGTTAAAGATTTTTTTATTTTTGAAGGATTACGTGAATTTGCATAAAATATATACGTGCCTGTCGAAAAGTTGTACAACTGGATCTTCTAATATGCTACTCATATCAATGCCATTTCCACATCGTCGGACTTTATCTTTTCTTTTCATCATCAACCAGCCAACATGACTGAACCAAAATCCACGATTATTGTCATGAGGATCAGCTTCAGTATCTGTATATTTGTGATGAACTCGATGATCTCTCACCCAATTAAAAACGCTATTTTGTCCTGCTGAGTAGAACAAAATAGCTAGAAAAATTCTTAATGGTATTTTTAACGGACCCGAAATTTTCCGAAGATTATCAAATATAAACGATGAATTCCCATGTAAATTATGGTAAAATTTTCTCCAACTCAGTGGATAATTCATTCAAAGCATCAGTAATTTTTGTTGTTATGGCACGACGTTAAAGAAATAGTGTGCTGCATGGCAAAAATTTATCAGTATAAGAGTAAAAATAAAACATATTGAGAATATAATTTAGTATAATTTGGACAATTGTTAAACTTTCCTAAAAATTACCACGCAATATGGTAAAATTTATTTTCAATGACAGGAATTTTTCTGAGGCCAGGACCCCTCTAAATATTTCAATGAAAATGAATAATATTTTTCATAATAGTGGGATGGCCCGAGCCTACCCTGGATCGCTGGGTAATTTTTAAGAGAAAATTCTCTCTGTGCATATATTATTTGTCAAATATAAGCCGAAGCAATTGGAAAATAATGATAATGGCGCACTACTTCATCTAGAAACAATTGTGAACCATATATTCATATGGTATATACAAATACATAATATTCATACATGTACACATATATGCAAGTATGAAAAAAATTTTATTCACATACATATATTCCCTTACATATCTATATATATTGTTCTCTGTCTTTTCCATTGCTATTTCTGCATAAGGATCTAAATACATTTATGATCACAGTCGACTCGCGGCCCGATCTCAGTTCAGTCTCGACTCGATCTCGGCTCGCTCTCGGCTCGCTCTCGGTCTCGAAATCAGTCACTTACACATTAATATATTTAAATAATTAAATATATTAATTTTTTGGATATAATAATTCGTTTAGCGATTGTTAGTTATTCAAATGAATAAAAGTTTGAATTTATTACAAGTTATTTGAGCAAAATATAAGATCTGAGGTAAACATTGTTATCTTGCAGCATTTCTTGTGGCTTTACACAGTTCGCCTCTTGGGACATACAATTTTTGAGTTGACCGAAGTGAGACCGGACCGAGAGTGGACCCTAAGTGGGCGGACCCCAGGTAGAGGACTAGACCGAGAGTGGGCCGTAGATGTATCTAGACCCTAAATATATTTTTCTTATAAAATATATCTCTTTTTCACTTAGATATACATATATATATATTCTGTAAAATATCTATATTTCTTTCTTTTCATTATAAACATATTCTCCCCGAAAAATATATCTATTCCCTGCATATATACGAATATGACTCTCGATACAAATGTGGAAATTGTGATGGTTCTTCACAATATATATATTGTAACGTCGTAGTTATTTATTCGCATTATTTGACGATGATATTCTTTGATTATCTGAAATAATGAATATTAGGAATGCTACTTGTTTTTTTTTATAAAAACGTTAACCGCCTGATAGCGCTAAATTCAGTTCATCATATGTAACCATGCAAAGTATGACAGCTATGGTACATGTGAAGTTTGTGAATATTGTTTTATGCTAAATACATGAATATCATCATGAATGATTTTATACTTCGTATCACTCGCATCTAATATACCGTTCAGCTGTAAATGATATTGAATGAAGCCTTAAAAAAAAACAAAATAATGAGTAGCGTAGTCTCAGGACTGGCTGGGCCGGATTACTCACCGTTTTATAGGTATATACTAGGCATATTGAACTTAAGAAATTGATATATTTCATCAGACTCAGACATACGTTTCGTTTGAAAATTAACATTATATGAGAAGATGTATGTTCGAATATTTCTCATTTATTTAAATATCATCAGAAATTCCTGACCGATAGTATTGTAGTTTTAAACAGTTATATAAACAATCTCGAGACGAATGGAAATTACTTCGAATTATTCAGATCAAATATGTGGCTCAATCACAAATGCCAATTCAATAATCGAAAGTTAGCGGGTGATCGTCATTTTTTTTTCTTTCGATGATATTGTTTAATTAATAAAATTATGAATAGTAAAATGTTGTTAAAGTTGTTATTCCACTGATGTTTGATGAAAAGTATAGGGTCAGTTCACTTACCAACCTTTTTTTTTGTTTATTTTTTCGTAATTTTGCTTTTCTATGTTATTTGTACATAACGAGCTCATTAGCTGAATAGAGTTACAGTCTCACAGTGTGTCGATTTTTATCAATGAGCAATCTAAACGTCTAAATGGTCCATTTGAAATTGGCCCCTATGCAAATTTCGCATCGACTAAATGTCGAGAAAAGTGTTCAAAGGATGAAAATGAAATGTCTACTCAGGATGCCGCTGAGAACGCTGGACAACTGTATCAGTCCGAACCAAATGATAGTCCAGCTAAAGGCGATATTACACGTTGTAAGGCCAAAAACTTCAACAATGACTGTCTGGATTATATTTGTAAGTCACTGGGGGAGTGAACTATACTAGAGTGTTCGAACAAATATCAATTTACCTCAAGAGGACACTTTCTTCTCTTCTCGATGATTAGAGAGGATGATGCATAAAGAGTCGAATGTCAATCAGACATCGCTATCGCTCAGATAGACCAATTGGGCTGAATACGCCTAATAGTTCTGACGGCTTCTCAATCAGCAAATTACACGAGATAGGTATGGAAATACTTCTTTTGATTATTTGATATTTTAAGATATCATAAATGAAATATTTCTTTTATGCGGGAAGATTTCAGCACATTTGCTTAAGTCCCGCATATTACTTATTCTCAAGGAAGATGGAATATCCTATCCAGATGAGTTCAGACCTATTACGGTATCGTCAGTTTCCGTCAGAACGTTTTATAGTTTTCACAAAATTACTCAAAAAACAAACAAAAACAAAAAAAATTGTCGATGTAAATTTGAACGCAAGTGCCTATAGGTACCAACCTCTTGGTTGACAAATAACGAAACTTCGTGTTTCTTTCCTCATAAAAAAGATTTACTCAAAGTTGGAAAATGGGTGCAAAATGAACGTGTTCCAAGTGCAACGTGGTTGTCGTTTCCGATAAGAATTATCTCTAAAGCTAGTAAGTATCTAACTATAAATTATTGAATATCTCCATCATTTGAACTATTTGTCTTAATAGTGTTTTTTTTTTCTTTTTACTATAATGAATTTTATTGTAATTTCAGAAAATTACGACCAAGGTATTAGGAGATTAAAAAGATCTTATAAAAAAAGTTAAGTTAACAGCTCAGAAAACGAATATCGGTCGCAAAAATCTGATGATCAACCTATTGTGTTGGATTCTTCAGATGTTGCTCAAGAATTAGCCACCCCGCAACCGTTGAAAAATTTCAACGTTACAGAACCAAGATATACATCAGTAAGACGATCTTTTAGCATTCTAGAGTCTATTCAAGACATTTCTGAGAATGAGAGTTGCATCAGCAATGATGATAGGAAGACGAGTAATGGACCTGCGTCAACATCACCGAAAATGAATTCTAGGGAAGGTATTTATCACTGTTTATCAAATAATTAACATTTCATTTTTATGAAAAATTTATTATTTCAAATTTTATTTCATTTGAACATTTAGTTTTATTTCATAATATTATTGTATTTTCTTGATAAATTTTGAATACTTTTAATTTAACAGGGGTTATGAATGATCTCAAAGATTTTATAAGAAAAAAAATCAATAGTTCGAAGAGAAGCATCTTGTATGATTTCGAACAAAAAGTCAACAAGCTCATGGTGAAAATTCTAGATCAACGTGCTGAACCATCCAATGATTCACAACCGTGGAAAATTTTAGGAACGGATTTTCCATTCAGAGAAATTTTCAAAATTTTCAAAATTTAATGATGATTTAAAAAAAGACGAACAGATGCAGCGCGCATTGGTATGAATTGAATATTTTTGTATAGATTGAATATTTTTGAATCAGATTTATTGTATCGCTATATTTTTTTGTTTTTGTATAATTTTCAGACAGATGTTTTTCGATTGCTCACCGCCGGAAGCGATTCTTATGAAAATGATATTTTTGTCATTATGAAAAAATTAATTGACAAAAGTATTCAAATGCAGTACAGTGGATGCGGCAAAAAAATTAGAGGCGTCGGAAAAAGGAGCTTCAAAGACACCCAAACGTTTCAGATCATGGAGCGTAAGTTAATTCTATATAAAAAAAATTGATTATTGAAATTACTTCTCATTCAACGATCATTAAAATTACAGAGTTTCTGATGTCAAAATACCATGCCTCCAATCAAAAACTAAAAATAATTGGTGGGATAAGCCATTTTCTATCCGGCGCCAAGGACAGAGACGGCGGTCGAGTACAGCGAGATAAAAACATTGAATTTCATTCATAAATCTATCCTTAACACTGTTTAATAAAGACATATTATTTTATATTTAATATAATTTTAATAAAGTATAATAATATCGGTAATAAAACAGATCTGATTATATATATTTTTTTTTATTCAATTATTTCTTCAATTATTTTATATTATTATTCATTTTTAAGTTAACACAGTAGTTCGTTATTACATTAGTTATTACGAGGATTTTTTATTTATCGTTAACTTTGGCCCAAATCTAAAATTCGAATTAGGATCAACATTGATAATTAGTCTTGGTCCAAGCAAGGCTTCAGTATTGGGTCACCGTTCATCATCAGTCTTGGCCCAAGTTTTCAGAGCAGTATTGGGACAGCCTTGGCTGCCAAGCGTGGCACGAAGTTATCATCCCAAACTTTCACCAAGGCTGAGCCAATCTTGGCCTGCGAGCTTGGGTCGAAGCTCTATAGAGATTGCTCAAGCCTGGGCCTATGCTGGACCTATCGTAATTTCCTATATGGGTATGCGGATAATTTAGTCCTATTGGTAACAACATCACTGGATCTGAAGACACTGCCTAATGTGTCTGTGAAATATCTACAGGAGTGTGAACTTCATGTGAATTCGACAAAATACTTTACGGTATCACTGAAGAATATACTGAAAGAGAAAAAATCGGTAGTGGATGGTTGTCAGACATTTACATGCCTTGGTCGTACACTATCGACACTAAAGAGAACATGAGTGAAAGTATTCAGAGGTACCGCTTACGCCGGAAGACCGCTCAACAACATCTCCGTTATTAAAGCTTAAGAGATCTGATTTTTACAGGTACATCATATCTTATAGGCACGGCATTTGAACGTTACTCGAAATCACGAATCACAAATTTAATTTGACGACGAAATATCAAGAATGAGTTTGGATGAGTGTCCAGCAAAATGCGTCTCAAGAAAGAAAACCTATTAGTGCCGTGACATCGATCATATGGAAAGTCATCATCACTGCTATATAAGCCGATTTAGTCATTTCGACGGATACAAAATTATTCCCGCTAATGAGTCCAATTTTCATGCCAATATCTGCCATAAATAGCGGTAGTATCTGGATCCAATTAAATCAACAAATCAAATGAATCAATATTCTATTTATTTCATTATTTTTTATTTTTTCAGGACAATATTTCAACGGTGATGAAGATAATTCGAGATACGTACCAGAACGAGTTAAATTAGTCACTAATCACACTCGACATATTATACATAGTTCTTTTCCATCGGCATTTTATTTCCTTTGTCTTTTCTTTTCATCTTGATTTTTCCGATAAATACTAAATTTTTCCGTTAAACTGATTTGGATACGATAGCTCCCATATTCAATAGAATAAGCTCCGTAACCCCACACAAGGCGTTTGCTGTGCTATTGTCGATCGCAATATTACTTTGAAACGGTCATAATTTCTTTATTTTTTACCATATTTAATTTCATATAAGTTGGGATGAATATTTTTATTTATTCCTTTGATATATATAATAAATCTATTTATTGCATTCTATACCATATTTTCCTTTCTTTTTCTTGTATTTTCCACTTTATTATCAAATAAACATATATTTATATTAGAAATAATTCAATTTGGTATAATTGATATAATAACTGGTGGAAAATTGGGTAATTCAAACTCCTTTGATGAAAGCACTCGCTTCGCTCGTGCCGACAACTTCACCTTTCGTCTGAATTCCCCATTTTTTCCCACTCGTTGCACAATGTACTATTTTTTTTTTAATTTATCCACTAATATTTTTCGAATTATTAATTGAACTGCAATATCAATAATATTAATTTTAATGTGATTTGAATGAACAAAAAAATTGCATCTATTACTTGGCTAATTATTATTCAATTATTTTTGTACAAAAAATATTGAATACATATAAAAAAAAGGACTGTCTTAGAAGAATTTTTGAAAATTCATATGACTTTCATTGCGCAATCGAAATATTCGAATTATAAAACTAAAAAATTTCAATAATAAAGCACAATAAAAAATTCTAATTAATTGATCATATTGTGAAGACAATTGTGATATATTGTATTGTGAATTAATTTTTCTCTTTTTTTTTTTTGCTTCATTACACAATTTATGAAGAATCGTTGCAGAACGAATGAACATGAGTAAAAAATATTTTTTTACGTTGAAATTTCTTTCACACAGTTATCGCTCTCCGATTTAAACTATTTACCCATCATATTAGATGTAAATTTTCATTATGAGCCGACTTTGATTGATGTAACGTACCACGTGATACTTCAAACAGTGATGGATCTGTATAGATCGGTTCACTTGGATCAAAATCACTTCTGCGATTAACTGTCAGACCCACAGCGCCTTCAAGTGCCGTTGATGACATTTGATGATTAAAAATGTGACTCAATGAACTATAACGAGAAAAATTTGAAAAAAAAAAAAAAATTAATAAAAACTATTATAATACTTTCTATATTTACTAATATTGACAGTAATTTTTTCTACAGTTTTCATTATGATCATCATTTTTTTTTTTTTGAAAACTTACGATGTTTGGAATGGCTTTTGTAATCCAGATCGCATGAATGAGAAATTATTCGCTCGTGCACTACCAGAATCTTCAATTGTCGATCGTGATAATGATTTATCAACACTACGATTTTTTCGTATTATTGAATATCCATATTTTCTACAAAACAACAAAAAAAAAAACGTAATTATCAATCTTACATTTACAAAAATGTATTTGTTCTTGATTAATTAATGAATTAACACACCGATATATTAATAATGAAAGCATGACAACAGACAATAGAAGTACCACCAATCCAATTATCGCCGTAACTAATCCATAATATTCATTTGGTGTAATGCAAACAGTCTCTACTGGTGCCACTTGACGTTGAATAATATTTTCTTCATTCATATCATATCTCGAGTCCAAGACCTGAAAAAAAAAGAAACTCAATATTATTGAATTAATAAAAAAAAATAGAGTATATTATAATTATATTTTAATTATTAACAATGAGAAGAAACAATATTTTCAATTATTCAGTTACTTCAATCATTTCTCGAACGTGCTCTTCTTCGTTTTCTACTTGCTCCTTATCTTCGTCGTAATCATTTTTTTTCTCAACGTCATTTTCCATATTGGCAGTTTGATTTTTCATTGATAAACTTATCTCACCATCTACGAATACTTCATCAGTATCATTTAATGATCGACGTTTACGTTTACCAAAAGATGGTTCACTTCTTCCAGCACTTCCGGAACAATAAGCTGGCTGACATCCGTCACGACACGATCTGACAGTCGCCTCAAATACCAGGAAATTCGATTCTGGGATTTTGAAGGCATTGAAACGAGCCTCAAGACTGTCACCGTCACGTAAACGATCGAGACCCGGAAATACATAGTTGTCGACAGGACAGCTGATTCAAATAATAAAACGTGTACACAATAATAATTAATATCAATTTAAAAATCATATTCATCATGTTAATTAATTTTGAACAATTTATACTTACCCATATCTATCAATTAGTTGAACACTCCGTCCTGAATAGGGATCCCTTGCTATAACATTTGTTGCAAATATATCTGTCGCATAATTATATCTAGAACAAAACAAAACAAAAAATGATTTATCATTTGTTTTTTTTTTTTTTTTTTTTCATCACTCGGTGATTTTTTAAACTACTGAGACAAAAGAAGAAAAAATATAAAACTAGTTAGAATGTGTCAGTTATAAAATTACCCGTCTTGCGCTTCAAGTCGGAATGTAAGTGGATCGCCAACAGCAATAGTCGTAGTGGGTCGTCCCTGATATAGTATCATTAATCGAATACGTGAACTGAGAGTATTTTCAGCTGGAAGATATTCAATTGGTATTGGTGAACCTGATCTGCTAAAAATGGATCGAATAAAACATATAGATAATTAAATTGTCGGCTTTATGAATCATAAACTTAGATGTCTACGTGTGAGATTGACCTGCCACCATACCCAGCGCCAATGTATCCCGACGTGACGACGGCCTCGCCTGGACCTCGGAATAGACATGTTAAATTGAATCGTTTATCTCTTCCTGTTTGCACATAATCTGAAAATTGTACCACCACAATATTCGTCATTGTATCGCCATACTGAAAATAAAATTGAAATAATATATTATTTTATTAATTGTATTATTCAATTAATTTCATCTTTTTTACCCGTTGTGTTCCACACTCGGGATAACCTTGAGCACCGCTAATGCGAAGTACATTAACCGTACCACCATTACCACGGAAAAAACATCGATCATAATATCCATAAGTATATATTCTTCCGATAAAACCCTCGGGTGTTCTCAAAGTGAATTCCATTCCATCCTCACTGCATACTTGGCTCACTGCCAATTGAAATAAATTTTTTTTTTTTTTTAAAAACATACAAATTGAATATTCAAAGTGAATAAAGTAAATTAATTGATATTTTATTGATAATAATAACAATAAATAATAATATATTGATTAAAAAATTATTTGAAATTACTGTACACGACTCACCATCTAAACACTCGCCATCAATTCCTTGTCGTGCACTATTTCTCTCATAAAAATCATAATCCGATCCTGTGTCATAGTAAATCGGATTACCCATCGCCATATCCCGTGAATCTCTATCGCTCAATTCGCAATTGTCCCTCTCTGCACCATAGGGCGCGGCATATGGTCTAAAATTGAATGACCGACAGACAAAGTCTCTGGCATCCGCACACTCACGCTCACATTCAGTTAACATTGTTGATGTAGTATAACGCCTAACGAAGGGCTTACGGACGCGAGTTCTCTGACTGACTTGTCGAAAATTTTCCTGTTCATCGCATCGTGATAAAAGCGGTGGTCGGCCAATTATTGGTCCACCACCATTACCAATTGGTCGACCATTATACGGATCACCTTCACCCATAAAACCATCAACCCCACTACCGACTGTATTATCCAGATATCCACTACCTCCACCGCTGCCATAACTCAAAGGTCTTACAGGAGTTGACGCTGCACCATAATATGGACGATCACCATAACCCTTTGTACCTCGAATATCATCCTCGTACCCACTTGGATACAATCCATTGCCACCAGTCCCGTGATATCTTTATACAATTAAAATTGCGAGAAGTAAAAAAATTTCTGTACAATGAGTCGGTAAGAAGAGACAAAAAATGATAATATATAACTTTTACCTATCTCTATTAGGATATAGATCCTTATCTGGATATCTATCGCTTGGATATTTTCCTATTGGAACTCTTCCTCCAATTCCATTACTGGGATATCGAGACACGGGATCATCTGGCAGGGGATATCGACCACCACCGCCACTAGGATAATGCTCGTCTCTTATTGGATAGCGATCTGCGGTAGTTGGATATCGATTACCAGGACTACTAGGATAATGATGTCCCATAGGTGAGTACCGATTGTGTACGGGTACGCCTATTGCAGGATAATTATCACCACGTATTGGATATTTGTTACCGAAAGTTGGATAACGATCACCAATTAATGGATAACGATCGCCAATTGATGGATAACGATCGCCAGTTGATGGATAACGCTCTGGATAATATCTTTCAGGATAACGTTCTGGATATCGATCGTCTGGATATTGATTTGGATATTTGTTGCTTGGATACCGTTCAGTTGGAATTGGATAATGATCTGGATAACGATCACCAGATGCGCCACCATATCCCGTATCTTTGTCATCGGGATATCCTGAAAATTATTGCACATTATTTTGTAAAATAATGAAATTAATTAATCCAACAAATTATTATATTTTATTGTTAATTTTACCAGGACGTCCGAGGAAAGGTCTGGCATAATTCGTATCTTGTCCAACTGGATCTGGCCTGTAACTCGGATTATCTCTATCACCATCCAAATATTGATCTGAAAAAAAAAAAAAAAAAAAAAAAAAAAATTTAAGTAAAATATTAATTTATTGAATTAGTTGATTTAACTTGATATTAATATTATTGCCACTCACGCATGAGATTTTCGTAATAATCGTAATCAGCGTCGTAAATAATTCGATGTCCGTCACGTTGATTAAATCTGCTCAAGCGACAGGTGTGATAATGTTCTGAATACACGGCACTACGGCACTGAAAGCTCGTTTGTCTGAGGCATTCGTCTAGACATTCGCTTAAGCTCCTTCCTGTTATCTCCGAATGAAATTCACCGCTGAGGCGTGAGTTCCGGTAACGTTGAAATGCCGTGTCCGGACGTCTACCGTCCGGATAGAGATGACCCGACAAGCTGTTGTCCGGATATTCTGACCCACGTGCTATAGCAAAAGCTTTTTTTTATAAACCGCTACTCTATTTTCCAAGATGCGTAATCGCACGGATTTCCCTTTGCCCTTTCTTTCTCTCTCTCTCTCTCTCTCTCTTTTTTTTTTTCACCTAATATTTTCAATGTACATGCCGAGAGACTTGTATAAATATCAAGATTCTCTCTTCATGATAAAAAAAAAAAATACTTTTCCCTTTATTTTACTCAATTTTTTGTTTTAATAAAATAATAGGAAGAATAGTAACGGAATAAAAGAATAAATCAAGAAAAAAAAAACCGAAAAAACGAAAAGTACTCACGATTATCCAAACACACGAGATCGTAAAAATGATATGATGGACTGCTGCTTATTCCAATATCATCCTTCTGCGAAACTGAATCCTCTTCTGAAATAACACATTGTCTTGTTTGCTCGTCAAATTCAACACTTCGACAAAAGTATTTTTCAGCCCTCAAACACAATGCTTGACATTCATCCAATGTAAGATTCGCATAGATGTCAACTTCAAATGGACCGCGTAAACGTTTATTCTCCTCCTTCACAAACACTGCAAGACCGTCACATCTCCGTTCAGCTGATGTGTACATGTGTGCGCGTGTGTGTATATATAACAGAGAAAAACAAAAAATTACAAATAAAATATATTTACTGTTGAAGACAATGCTGAATTATTAATTTCTTTTTTTTTTTTTCTTTTTCTTTTTCTTTTGTTTGATTTCGTAATTTATTTTTCATGCGTTAACTTTACCATTGAGACATGTGTTTTCAAGGTAATCCGAATTAGGATCGTCCTCCAGAAGTTCTGGATGGGTACGTCGAGTAAAACGACTGAGTAAGCAACTATGTGTTGTGGTGTCGTATGTTATCGAACGACAAACAAAACTGAATTCATTGAGGCATCTGAAAAAAAAGCAAACAAATAAACAAACAAACAAAAATATAAATACAAAAAATATAATCGTTGATTTAATACAATATAGTGATATCAGAGATAAATTAATTCACTCTTACCTATCTTCACAAACAGTTCTATTTGTCGTACTAATTTCTTTGACATCAGTAGCTGGTAATTTTAATTTTTTCCTAGGATGCCTTTCAAATACATAACGTCGATTTGGACAATCGCGTTCAATACGATTTGCTAGTTATAATCAAACAAAAATTTAAATACATCAACAATATATTTATAAATATTCATTGAAATTTAATTCATGACAATTGAAAAAAAAAAAAAAAAAAAAAAAAAAAAATCTCATTGTTATTTGGATAATGAAACAATTAATAGACTTACATGTGAGGCAAATTTCGGTGAAATGAACACTGTTTGGTACTAACATTAAATTGCCAATTCCTTCTGGTTGAGCTTGCTCTCTAGTCAGGTAGCACGTGCTCTCTTCATACTCAGCATTACCACTAAATGACGCAATTCTACTTCCAGGTTGAAAATCAAAGCTTGTACATGTACGTGGCAAATTGTTTGTAGAAGTTCTGTCGCGTAAGCAAAGCTCTTGACATTTTTCCAGTACTCGAAATGGTGGAGATGAATCTCTCACCTTAACAGCAAATATTAAAAAAAATATATATCTATATAATATTAGTATAATTAATAATTAATTAAAAATATAAATATAAAATAATATGTGAAATTTATAAAAATAAAAATTATTATACCAATAAGATAATCAAATCTTACCACTTCATCGTCAAAACCTTGAAGTTGATGATCAGGTAATCTTTCATATACTATTCTACCGATTCCACCATTGCACGTGGTCTGGGCTAGAATAATTATAATATTTAGTAAATGAAAATATTATAATAATGATTAATACATGGTAATATATATATATATATATATTCAAATAATTAATTCATGGATTGCAATACAAAAATCGTTCCAGCTCACGATTATGACCTTCGCCGTAGCTAAACCTCATTATTACAATTGTTTTTATTCTCAATATATATTTTTTTTTTTTTTTTTTTTGTCTTTATAAAATCATTATTATGGTAATATACGCGTTACGGTGCAGTGATAATTGAATTATAATGTTGGTTATTTATGAAATTGATGAAATTATCAAATAAATGTTTTTTTTTTGGGTTTATTATTACATTACCATTTGCGAGCATTTTGAGAATTGTCAGGACCGTGATTGCTTGAACCATACTGAACATATTATAAATCCTTATCATTTTGAGTATGATCTGTCAGATGAATCGACTATCACGTAGTCATACCACTTGTTTTTAGTCCCTAAAAATTTATCATGGATGAACAAAAAAAAATTACTTAATTTTATTAATGAATATTAAAATTAATTAATTTAATTCACTAATACTAAAAAAAATAAAATACCATTTATAAATATGAGAATTGATTAAAGGGAAACTGAAAAAAGAAAAACAAAGTTTAGAATTAAAAATTATACGATCATAAAATTGACAACAGATCCGAACAATGTCACCGTGCCAACAAAACTAATTTCAGGTGAAGAATTGGAAATTCACCTGTGGGAGGGCCTTTAGTGTATACGAGGTGGGGTCTCGATTCTCTTTATATATATATGTATATAATATGTATATACGTCATGCACAGGAATTCCCATCAGATCAGTTTTATTTCATGGAAAAAAAAAAAAAAAAAAAAAAAACTCTTGTGAAATAATTATAATACTACATAAAATATTATTATTAATATTCCTTTTCATTTTCGTTTCACTAATTTGAATATATACATGACCATTGGAAAATTAATAGAACGGATATTTCCATTCTCTATATAACCAAAAGATTTTATCAAATTGTGTGTTCCGGAGCTCTGCAATTGCACATTATTTGATACATTCATATTCATATTCATTTATATATTTATTTATTTTTATTTTTTTTATTTCCCTTTCTTTTTCACGACCTATTCAATATTTCAGAGAAATTTCTACATAATAGATATGACAATATTTCTAATGAATTGGATCATTAACTGACAATAATCAATATATGAATATAACAGTAAATATAATAGCGTATAATTATCAATTAAACAAAAGCAAATGCGTGACTGGTACGTGTGACAATTCACCGTCACGTTTCGTGGGTGGGATGAATATTTATTTTTGTATTTTTATTTATTTTATTTTCTACATATATTTTTTCTTTTTTCTTTTTTCTCATGTCCAATATCAACGGCACTTGATAACTAACGATGAGATTGTAATGTTAGTGGTGGTGATGACGGCAAATTCAATTCTAATGGATAGTTAATAATACGAAGTTCAGTGGAAGTTGGAACTACGCTCTGCTGCCTTTGCACGGGCGTGTGCTGGATAGAGTGTCCCTCTCGAATGTGGACTCGCGTGCGAGTTCACATAAACCACAGACAAATCTCATGTGCGTGAAAATGTTCAGGGTGAGTGCTCATTTGGAATCCGTGTGTAGTATCCCTTGTTCCGACACCATTTGTAAACCAACACAACACAATGTACGTGTCCGGATATAACTTTTTTTTTTTTCCTTTTTTTTCACTCCTCTCTCACTACCACTCGCACGCTTTTTTGTTATTTTTTATTTTTTATTTTTCTCTAATGTGCTTCAATGATTCTATTTGTTTTTTTTTCCTCTCACTCTCTTCGTTTATATCTCAATCGAATCCCACGGTTCCAATCCTGTAACCCTCTTATCCCCACCTCGCCCATCTTGCCCATTCCCCCTCTCTTCCACTAATTTAATTCGTTTTTAATAAATACATTTCAATCGTTGAGTGCAACATTTTTCAATTTTGAATTTCACTAGTATTAATAGAATAAAGTGTGAGTGTTACATAAATGAAATAGAGTATTTTTTTTATTTTTATTTTTTTTTGTTTGATATATAAGCCGGGATAGAATAAAATATTTATTTGTATTTTTCTCCTTTTTAGTATCATATTTTTATTTATTTTAAATAACCACCAAGTTAGGGGTGAAAATAAGTGAAATATTATAATGTATAAATTTCCATGAAAATAAGTAGATTTGTTTGTTTGTTTTTTTTTTTTTTTTCATTTTTTTTGGTTCAGATTAATATCTATGTCTATCAATGAAATTAAACAAAAATTATAATCGTATTGAAAAAAAAAAAGATAATTAATGAACATAAAAAAAAAGACTTATGACCAATTATGAATAATAATTTTTTATACTAATACAAATAAAATAAACAAACTTACCTCGTAGTTTATTTTATGACGAACAGTGTACCAAAAATTTAATATAAATATAAAACACAAATGGATTCCCATTCATACGTAACAATGAAACAATTAAAAAATCATTGAAACGAAAGGAAAGAAGAAAAAAAAATTACTAAATATTATTCATATAGAATATAATAGTTAATAATATAGATATGTGTATACAGTAAAAACTTCAAGGGATTAATTATAACTGCGTGTCGACTGTAAATACGTTGAGGCGAGAGCGAATGGAATATTGAGTAGCGCCTGTAATCAAACTGACGGTGAAAAACGGTGTGAACGTAATGATAGGCTCAAAATGAACGACATGTAGCCATAAATGAGTATAGCGCAAGAGTTAGTGGCTTCGTAGGGGGCACATGATGTCTCTCTATGGTGGGCATCACCCAGAAAATGCAATGGGGAGGGAATATATTGTTACTTAAATGTATATGTATACATGAAAAACAATGCATACACGTAAACTAGCTATTGCCAAACCGACTAACGTAGAAATGACAAATGTCAATACAGAGAGGGAATGGTGAGATGGACTTGTCGCTACTTCTGGCCTTGTGACCAACCGGAAACTCACGCATTGTTTTCAGTTTCCGCATGGCATCCGGAAAAAAAAAAAATATATATATATATATATTTGTAGATACACATGTATAACGTTTGCGTTTGCGGTCGATGGCTTGATTGGGATTGACAATTGTTCATAAGTGAGATGAGAACGACACAACATAAATCATGAATTAGAAATTTCAAATGAATGTTAGATTAATTTTTCATCGTAAAACAAGTATTAATAACTGCCAGGTGTTTGTAATATAAATTTTTTAACGAAAAAAAAAAACTAATCTATTCGATTTTTGACTGCGACAGGGCTTTGTTATTTACTACCGCAGGACACTCTTGATCATTATAAATGAAAAATATGTTGAAGAGAATTCTTTGAAGCAGCTGGTATAAATTACTTACTGTCTTAGTTGAAATAGTTTTAGTTCAGGCAGTAGCTTGAATTGTACTAAAAGAAGAAAAAAAAATTAATTAGACGGGCTTTTTGACTTCCGTTAAAATAATCTCACACGTTTTTTTTTTTCTTCATGGATTTTTTTTTTTCAATGTTGCACTGATATATAGGAAAAAAATGTATAAAAAATAGGAAAATGTGTACACGTTTTTAAGGGCCAATCCTGATTTCAATTTAAAAATAAAATTCCAATTGTCCACCTGTTTTATAATTCATCTTACAGATGATCCATATGTACAACGATATAAAAAGAAGAAAATCATTTACCATCTGCAGATATTGTACTTACTGTACAAGAGTTTACAGCAGTGGATAAAATTGGTCAACTGTTGTATACTGTTTGAATTATTGTACACCAGATGTCACCTCATCATTGAATACATGCTATCACATTATTTCTTATTGTTTGAAATGCAATATTTATAATAATAATATTCAAAACAAATTCATTGTAAATTCTATTTCATACAATTATATATTTGACATAATTTCACTGTCCCAAAAGTTCATGGCATTTCTGCCTGATTTAAAAAAAAAAAAAAAAAAAAAAACCGTTAATAATAGATAATATAATAATAAAAGAATTATTGTTGAAATGAGAAAAAAATTGTATTGACATGTAATAAAATATTTTATTATAATTCTGTTTTTCTCTATTTCAAATGGCAAAAAAAATTATTTAAATAAATACGTATATATGTCACGAGTTATTTTACAAAAAATAAAATGTTGCATAACTTGACAATAATTCAACTTTATATGAAGAGCGAATTATGTGTCGTTGCGGACAATTTATTTAGGATCAGCATCACTTATTATTAAGTACGTAGCCATGTTGAATTTATTGTATAATATTTGCTGCAACAACGCGTCGGCGCCATTTTGGTTTGCAACAAGAATGATTCTTTCAGTTTCTTCTACATCTGCATTCCTCTCTAATTGTGTGAGTATGCGCGTGCCAACCCACGCGTCTCACTGTACTGTAGAAGCTTTGTCTTCACTCGTACAAGGTCATGAATGTCGAGAGTTTAATTACATAAATTAGCTCATTCTGCTTCCACTCTACTTTTTCTCAACGTTGCCCATCCCCGTCACACTTTGCACCTTCTTCTTTTGTTTTTTATTTTTTTTTCATTTTATTACTTATGATACTAATATTATATCCTGATGATAAATCTTTGGCATCCTGCCTCACATATTAGACATGAATTTTGGCACTTGTTCATTGGTTATTAAATATTCAACTACGTCGTTTTTGTAATAGAAATGTTTTTATTACATTATAATACTATTTTTACATGCTCCCAAACATATAATTATGTTATATATTAAATCAAGATTATACAATAATAATATCAAAAATATATGTATAATATTCAATTGGATATGTTGTTATAAATATGGAAAAACGAAAAAAAAAATCATCTAACATTTGTAGAGGACGAAAAATAATTGATAAAATATATTATACATATTATTATAACTTTTTTTTTCATAACTTGTATTTGTGAAAAAATACATTTTATTTATCGATAATCGATAGAATGATGTATAAAATATATATTTTTTTTGGCCATACGAATTAATTCGAGTGATTTGAATAAAATATTAATTTGAATACACAAAAATATATATAATATGAATACACGAATAGAAAAATGCAATTTTAAATTAATAATGCAGAATATATTTATGGATTAGTATTTCAATAGTTGTTATTCCCCCCCCCCCCCTCCTTCTCTCTTCTGCTCCACCACTTCATCATTAATTATTCAAATTAATGTGTGGCCTTGAAAAATTTTGCTGCATAAAATTCAATGCGTAATTTAATAACGACACTTTTATTACATATCATTGAGAGTGTAAAAAAATTCTCACTTTGAATTTAAAGATAAAAAAATTGTTATTTTCACCCTTATCTTTATTCAATAAATTATATTACAAAAAATCAAAAGAAGAAGAAAAAAAAAAGGAAGAAATGAAGACCAGAAATTGTTTATTTTTCATTTTGCAGTATTCAAAATGCTAGTCTCTTCATTAGCAGATACATGTGTTGATCAATTTCAAATCCATGAAGATTATTTGCATCGCCCTGCAGTCTCATGAGCAAACCACCAAATGACACGTATGCAGATCTGTGAACAAATAAGAAAAAAAAAAAATAATAAGTAAATAAAAATGAATAACATTATTATTGAATTAATTTATATTACGTATAAATAATTATTAATTGTGATTATCACATCAAGTGGATAATGTGAAAGGAGGTGGATGGAATTTGGATTTTTATTGTGTCTAAATTTCTTTTTCATTAATAGACAAATTCAATGTATCAATCATGTGTGAAAAATCACTGTGAACGTTCATTTTTTGTATTATAGAGAAATAGATTTCTTCAAAATACATGTAAATACACCCACACGAATTGAAATATATATATATATATATATATATTCATATACATATATAATTATACATACAGATATATGTATACATCAGATGGTGTATACTTCTTGAAAACTGATGGTATTGACGGTGAATTTGTGCAACCGTCGTAACTGCAGTGTCGATAGCGGTCGTGTTTTGATGGTAATAACACAACCAGCTAACCACACTGCCAACACGCCGGTCGCTATACTGAAACTCAAAGTTCTTCACTTCAATACAAATATATACAAACAACACTTCTGTAGTTGTTATAATAATAGCGGTGAATTCTTCAACGCCATCTTTCTTCATCCAATCCAACTGTTATTAACATTACTCAATAATATTATTAAAAAACAATAACAACAATAAAATATATATAATTGAATTTTCGTTTCGACGATACTCTGATAATAATATTAGGAATTTTTGTTCATAATGAATCTCGTATGGATGAAATTCAACTAACGATAAATATTGAAAGTCACTGAGGGTATTTAAATTATATTTTGAGAGATACCGCCTAAACTTTCGGTGCATTTGCCAAACGTGAATTGTTTTATATTTCCCTACTCGATCCTAATATTACTCTTTCATTATTATTATTATTATTATTATTATTATTATTATTATGACACACATATGTCATTGGCGAGTAATAGCGATTTTATTTACACGTGTAAACTCTAATTTATATAGTTTTGACCTGTACTATATATGAATGTACAGGCACATTGAGTATTAAATAGAATTTTCGAATTAATTTTCATTGATATCGTTGTCTAAGTGTATATGCGTTCATACGATCATACGAGTAAAAAAAAAACCTTCACCTTTATTTAGCTTTTAATTAGCCGCGCTTGAGATGAGATTAAAAATTTAGTAGAATTATATTCATTAATTTATTGATAAATCATAGTTATTATTTCTATTTTTATTGTAACAAAATAATTAATCTATCGTTATCGAAAATAAAATTGAGAGAATGATTTTAAAAATAAATGAAGATAGTGTAAAAAAATATAGTCTATCAAGTAAAAATCATTTGTTATTTGTTTCAAAAAAATAATTATGAGTAAAAATAAAATTGTAACTGCGATATCCACAACTTTGATCATATTTATTATATCTGGACATAATCAAACAAATAATGTAATAATATATGGGGAAAAAAAAAAAAATAAATAAATGAATAAAATAAAACTGAAGTAACAATTTTCGTTCTGGCACTACTTGTACTAGGTATGTTTTTTTTGTTTTCATCAAGCGACAGATTTGAATAAAAAGCTATAGATTTAATTGAAGTAAACAAAAAAAAAAAGAAAAAAAACGAATGAAACAAAAAAAAAGAGATAGATAGATAGAGAGAAAAAAAATACATGAAGCAGGTGAAATGAAATGATAAAGATCACTCGAATGGGCTTTATTGTCGTTACATAATCGTGAAATATTGTTTGTTTTTATCATTTATATTATGATTCAACTCTGTTAAAATATCTTATTTTTTTTTATGTTTGGCAGCATTGTCCTTTCTCTTTTTTTTTTAACTCTCAAAATCTCCGTGTAGTTGTGAAACTGAGGATTAATTGTTGAATTATATTCTGGAAAAAATAGTCCACAGCGTCCTCGACAACTTTAAAAGCAATTTTCTCTGTAAATTATTATTATAATTTTTGGTTTTTATTTTGGTTCGTTTTGTATATTATTATTATTTTTTTTTTTTTTTCGTGTTTAAAAATATATAAAAATTACATTCACTTATTTATTACATAGATATATTGATAATAAATAAAAAATAATAATTACACTTATAAATATGTACTAATAAATTTATTTATCGATGAAAATAATCCAAAATTATTGAGGAATATTAAAATAAATATTAAATAATATACATATCAGATATTTCATTGTTTCGTAGGTTTCTTTTTTAATTTTTTTTTTATATCTGAATTAGAATACATGAAATGAGTAAAATTGATGGATCAAACAAATAACAAATAGAGACATTGAAATATGATTTGATGTGACCTTGATGAGCTAATTGAGTATAAAATAGTAATAATAAAAGTAATAACAACAAAAACAACAATAAGAATCAAATAAAGAAGCAATTTTAAGGGTGGGGCAAGAATATGAATCGTTTTGTTTGTAGCTCACTAAAGAAAATTAATCAATTTCATTTATAATATTCTATATGTCATTGTAGATGGTGTCAAATAATAAATGTAAATAAATATAGAATTGAAAATAAAAAAATATATTGATCAAGGCAGAAGTGAAAGAAAAAGGAAATGATCTGCATAACGATTGAAGCAACGGGTGTGGGGAAAGGGGAGAGGAGGGATTAGGTATAATATGTAATGGTGACGGTATGACAGAAGAGATGTCGTACCAGATAGTGCATTTACAGTATTCAGGGCCCGTGTAAACGCGCATCTGGCACGAGCCCCAACTGCCAATTTTATATTCTCACATTCTTTCTCATTTTTTTTTACTTTTTTTTCATAATGCTATACTTATTTCGGTATTTCGTTTGTATTATTATGTATTATTTAATGTTTTTTTTTTTTTTTTTTTTTTTGTACAACACAGAATATCTCACTCGCGAATGAAGAGAATAACTCGACTTCCGGTTATACAAACACACTCCCACGGTCTAACCTCGTACTCAATTAAAGTTAATAATTTTTTTTATCACGTATTTTTTTTACTCCCAATTTTTTTTTTCTCTTTTTCAAATCTGTCTTGAATGATAATAATACGGTACACTACATACAATATAAAATGTTGATTAATTTTTTTTTTTTTTTTTCAACTAAAATACTTTTTATCGCGATTGTTTTTTTTGTTTTTTTGTTTTTATTATGTAAGTTTAATTTGAAATATATATATTATTCGATTGTTCGATGTACATTGGGACACGAGAAAGTGTACGCGTGACGAGGATAAAGTAGTGCGATCAGCTGTTCCATTCAGGCAACTCACGCGCGTTTAGGAGGGAGAGAAATTCTCTGTCAGCTGATCCAAATACCAACAGAATTTCACTAAATTCAACTAATCCATCAATCATTTTTTTTTATAAAAATGTTTCCAACAAAAGGAAATGAAAAAAAAAAAAAAAAAAAAAATTATCGAAACGAAATTACGAATACATTTTTTCACTATCCAAAACAATTATATTTTTTATAAACCTTTTATCTATGAATTATATTCAAATCATTAAAATACGTGTAAGTAAATTGTGAATTGATTCCCACTCAATCATTGCACTGAATCTGACTATACAACACGCGATGCTGGGAAAAAGAGAACGAGAGACACACATACATATACACATATACACACACATATCCTCGCTACACTAATAATAGCAAACGTTGCAGCCTCTCTTTCTCCCTCTGCCCTTCCTCCTCTTCCTCACCGGTTCAATATTCCCCCCCCCCCCCCTCCCTCTCACGCCAAACTCTTCCGCTATTTTGCATCTCACAATCTATCTTTTTATTTTCTCGCTCTCACCCTAGTATGTCTCTATACGGTATCGCCCCCACTCTATCACGTTGCACGCGTAGCCTCGATTGTCAAGCAAGAATACGAACGTGACGATATTGAAACCGATGTAAAATGGCCGTCAGTTTTTCCGCTGTATTCCTTCCATTACTTCCCTCCCTCCAACCGTTACACCCTCCTCTTCATTATTCTTTCTCCCTCTCTCTCCTCTTTTACTAATTTTCCCTTTTTCATTTTAACCATAATTACACTACACATTTACGTATCTTTGTAAGAATATAATTCAACAAAAAAAAAAAAAATAAAAAAAAAAACAAAAAAAAATTATTTAATCAACACTTATTATTATTATTATTTTCAAAACTTTCCCATCACTTTTTCTCTAGTCTAAAATTGTATATATAATAATTTATTTCAATTACATTATGGCTCTCCGGTAATTGATTGATTATCGTGAATATAAAAGAATTAAATACATATAAAAAAAAATGGTAAAAATACCGATGTGTGTCGAGGAGCGAAATCGACGCGTGTGTTCGTACGACGGTCTAAACGAATACTAGATGTGAACAAGAGCGAGAGAGAATAGAAGCGCAAACCGCCCGGGAAACGACGACGAAGTGTTGTATATGTATATGTGCATGTGTGTATGCGCGTACTGTAAGAGCGTTTATTGGAGGTGATGATGGTGGAAGTGCACCGGCAGCAGTACGAACGCTGTGGCGCGTGCGAGGCCGAATGAATATTACACAATCCAGTTGGCCTAGGAGTATAACATTGCCAAGAGGTTTGGGAGAGCGCGCGATTTCAACGATAGAAATATATTGAGTAGACATAAGAAGACCAAAGACAGAGAGAAATATATATATATATATTGTTACACCGAATGCACATTAGATTATATTCGACTATGTGTATTTAAATGTTCTCGTCCGCGCATACGATAATCGACTGGCAATTGTAGGACCATTTTCATTTCTATATATACTCGCGTATAAGAGAGCAAACATTAAATTGCATGATCAAAATCATTTTACGAGTGTGCGTGTGTATATATATAAATATATATGTATACATTTATATACAAGGACACCGCCAATTATATATCTAGAATATTATTTCTTTATATATTGGCTGTGAAAGATATGTGCATACATATGTATCTAAGAAAACGAAAGAAAAAAAATATATTGTATCTTATTATTATTATTTCTAGGTGAGAAGAATTTTTAGATGAACATGAGTATTTTCTTCAAAAAAAAAAAATTCAATTGAAATATTTCATGAATATATAGACGGAGGAAAATATTTTGATGTATATATTTAATAAATATAAATAAAAAAAAGTAGGAAAATTTTATGATACTTTGAGTGTTTAAATTGATGACGAATTTAAGGAAATAATCCAAAAAGTTGAGGAGAGAAGAAAAAAATAATGTATCTGTGATTAAAATATTATTTTGTCACTGTGCAAATATTCATTTTTTACTTTATACATTTTATTATGGATTGTATAAATATTTTTACCTATAAATTATATGTATGGAGTTCTGCCAAAACAATGAATTAATGAGAATTAATGAGTGAGATGGGTAGAAATCGAGCACGTGAGTAAAATAATTTCGACACAAGTTTGCGTTATTTTGATTTCAGTCGTATCGGCATACGATCAAAAATTTTCATTACACCAACAACTAAATATACTTTTTCTCCTTCTGTATTTCATATGCCAATTTCACATTTTATTCTACTGAAGCAACACTATACACATCATCATTAACAATAATTCGCAACCCAAGAAAAATATTGGGAAAAATTATTCTTTTATATATAAAGTAATTTTAAATATCCTTTTTTTTTCATATTTCTTTTCGAAAATTAAAAAATAAGATGAAGTTTAGTATGTAGATACTATATAAATGTGAAAGAACGAAAATAGTAAAATATAAAATCGCGATATATTTCTCGGCCCATTGCACCATTTTTTTTTTTTTGTTCTGCGACAAAAATAAATCGGGATGGTCGGCAAGTTGTTGCGTAATTGATAGAGCTCACTTGCGCTAGAGCTCATGTAGCCAACGACGCGTTTGCGATCCAAGCACACGGGAATGTGTCCTTGTTTTTAGTGCGCGGCCGACTTCGGTGCGACCCGGAAAGCAGCAACTCTATCATTTGTATATATGTGTATGTATTTAGAAGCAACATACAAGTACACAGACACAGTTCACTGTATTGTATACATCTTACTTATGATTCTACTTACTACTGTATTACTCCTACACACACACTCGAGTGTATATGTATACACGTTCAAAATTACATTGGAATGGTACTTGGATGAGTCATAGTGCACCTATGAATTGCGTGCGATTACTATATTTATTCTGACGTGATGAGATGACGTGATATTGCATCTACAAAATATTTCTCAAATTTTCCTATCTTATTATTCTTTTTCATCTATCATTTCCTTTATTTTCATCTTGTTTATACAATTTATTTTACTTCTCTATTTTTTCCTTATTTCATTTTCATATCGTCGCCACTGATAAACAAAAAAATGTATAATTTCGATGTAACATTGATACCATTATCTATTTAATATTCTGCAATTCTATTATAATCCTGAACTAATTGTTTTCAACATTGCAATTTATTATTAATAGAAAATGAATTTGGTGCAATGAAAAATTGGTCATGGTCATAAGTATTACACCTAAGTATTAAATACCATTTGGCACATTTAACTACTACATCAATATTAGTACAATGTTAATTTTTCAATATAAAAAAATTTTTTAAAAATGACGAATACAAAACTCTATATTACCTTGGAAACCGTATTATTATTATTATTATTACTATCAATAATAAAAAATATCATTTGATAAACAATAATTGATATATAAAATTAAATAATTACTTAAAATTTTTGTGGCCTAGATAAATTCCAAACAAAGTGGATAAATTATTTATAACTAAGTGAGAGTAGGAAACAAGTTAAATACTCATGCCAGGTCGATTTGCCAGGTGTCACATCCACCTCGTTCCAATTTAAACTTGGCTGATATTTCCCATCAATACACCCACCCCAACACACATACACACACTACGCACAAATAAATATACATACATCAACGATACTTATCATCACTGCTATCATGACACTCCGTTTATTTTCCGTACCAGAGAAAAAAAAAAAAAAAAAAAAAAAAAAAATAATGAAAATCATTTTTTTAAATTAAAAATAATATTAATAATAATTATAAAAAAAAAAAAAAAACAAACAAACAAAAAACAAAAAAAAACAAGAGTTATTTTATAATAGCATAATAATATTTTATATAATTATTAAACTATCTCTGTGTATAAATCCACACGCCCTCATTCATTTATTTAATGTCTATCCCTATTTATTGCACCAAGTATAATGATTTTTCAAATATATACTGTAAATGTAACTATATATATATATATATATATATATATATATATTTATATATAATTGCGTGGAGTAAAAAGATCTCATCATGGCCGCTCCTTTACAATGCCTGGTCAGAACAATTACATAACTTTTTACTCTTGGGACTTGTAACGTATACATTCATTAGAAATAAATGTGAATATATATATATATATGTGTAAGAATATATATATATATTTTTTTTTTAATGAATAAAAGTAATAAAAACTTATTGTGACACGCCCATTAGACAATTTAAATACATAAATAATAATACATACATTTAATAAATTCAATAATTTTATATTAATCCAAAATATGTTTGTTTCATCAGTAAATAAATATAAATTATATCCGTAAAATTTGTAATTTAATTTATAGCATCAAATGAAAATAATACTATCATAATCAGATTGAAATTATTGAAAATTCATTGTGTATTCGTATATCTTATTTTTCCTCTAAATGCTCACACTCTGTCTGTATATCACGCGACAATTGGTGAAGTTTATTCCCGACATAACATGTGGTAGTGTATAGTATAGAAAACACGCACAAAATAAGTGGTCACACATGCCCCACTGGGATACGACATTAATTGCCGTTGTTGCAAAAGACCGTGACTACTGCGTCGCTATGCAGGCGCATCAACATAAAATAGATGTCTCTTGTTATCTCTTTTTCTTTGGCTCAGTGTCACGGTTGTGTCGTCTATATGTGTGTGGGTATAATACTCATATATATAAAACACACATCATCAATTGATGTACATGTCATACTGTTAAAGAGAGATGATAACGGTATGACGTTAGAAAAAAATTAATTAATTAAATGAACGAGAAAAAAAAAAAAAAAAAAATGCATACAATTATAATTTACATTGGCAATAGAAAAAGAGAAAGAAAAATCAAGTAAAAGATGAGAAATAAAAATTAAATATTCTCAACTAATATACAATTAATAGAGTAATTTGTTCAATTCTTATATAATATTTTATTTAATTTATTAATTGATTGATTTTGTGTGTAAAACGATCCATTCAATACCTCCACCATTAAATTGAATTAATTTTTGAGAGAAATTGTCGTAAACACATTATGACAATCTAATGACAATCATTTCGAATAGACCGAGAAATACTGGATTAATTTCTGTATGGCTATTAATTCTTCAATCACTGGACATTTAATTAACTCACAGAACTTAATGATAAATTCATATCAATAAACAACAATATTTTGTGTGAAATGATATTTGAATTAATGAGAAATATTCAAACATTTATTTCCACTTATAATATTAATTTTCATATGAAACGAATACCTAAGCTTGATAAAATATATTAATTTCTCAAGTCCCATATACCTAGTATATACAGCTAAACGGTATATTGGATGCGAGTAATTCAAAGGATTTTCTTATTTACGATAGGGTGGCTTTTGGCATGCAAAACAATCGAACGATTGGTGAAAACACTCCTGTGACAATACAATTTGTGTAGAGTAAAAAAAAATTAAGCCAAATTGAGAAAATTATAAAAATGTCATTTTCTGTCAAACCAAACGTCGGATCCGAATAAATGAAAACACGAAATATGTCTCCTGTGATTGTCTTTATACATGTAAAATTTGGGAATATTCTATAGAACAGCTTCCGAATGACAAAGAAATATGTTAAACACGGCCGGATGTACAGACGGGACATTACACTAAAACTATAATTTTCGAGTTCAGCATCGACAAAAATGTCAGAAAATAACGATTTTAGAGAAAGTCAAATTTCAGACGAATAAAGTATTTTTTTATTACTCCATGATGAAAAGTAAAGAGACGAATAAGAATAAAGTAATTAATAAAACTATGAAATTTTTGTTTTAAAAAATTGTTTACTTTCTCTATCTTCCACCCATCCCTTTCATATCACTCCAATTAAAAATAAAAACCTATTGAAAATGATAATTGTAATATTTAATAATTAATATCGTACTCGAAACAATCATCATTAATTTTATAATCTTTCATCGTTCATTTATAAATAATTTGTTACCAATAAAAAACAAAAGAAACCAATAAAATTATAATATCCATCTAGATAAACTCTAAATAAATATATATATACTAAACAAATATACAAATACATATATCAAACTAAGCAAATAAAAACACTAACCTTATTCGATGATTATTATACAATAATAATAATAATAATAATAAGTTCAAATTTTTTTTCACATTACAATTACTTCACTAAATAAATACAAAGAAAACAATTTTCAATACTAATAAACAATATAGAATGTGCCTACACACACATGTATATACAGAAGGACAAACATACAGATATCGTACGCGACACGAACAAACACGTCCTTGCTACGCGATGGATAACCAGGCAAGTGCAACAGGATAGGGTGGTCGTGTCATATACACGGGATAAAAGTGGGTTGTTGAAGATATACGGAAAGGAGGTAAAAGGATAGACTATTCCTTCCCCTTCGTTCCTTCTCACCTTCTCTCACTCGTTCTATCTCTTTCCCTTACGCTTGCACCCTCACTCTGTATAAACTCGGGCAACAGGGGATGACCTAGATAAGACCTCTCTAGTGGGAATTTTCTCCTTCACCTCCTTCTCCTCCTTCACCCCCTTTCTCCATACACAGCGACCTTTCGTCCTCAACAACCACTACCGCCACCGCCGCCACCACCACCACTCGCTCACTCACTCACTAACCCCCTCTCACCCTCTCTTTTACCCTCGCCTGGACGCAGTAATGGCAATAGTGGCAATGTTAGAGAAGCCCGGATAAAACCCAGTTTTCGTTTGAATATATATCTATGTATATAATTGATGATGGTAATGGGAAGGTGCAGGTGATTGTAGAGGGCATGGGGTAACTGGGTCATGCCTAGAGTCAAATAGGAGCGAAACTACGCACATATAACCATGTATAAAGGGATAAATTATGTGGGTTATTTAATATACAAGATCGTGTAGAATATATTGGATCCTAGCAGAATAACTAGGACCTTGTAAGAAAAAAACTAATCATGATAATTCTTTTCTTTTTCTTTTTCTTTTTTTTACTCTAAATTAATTTAGATAAAATTTATTTGTGATTGTAATATTTTAGATATTATATAATAAAGTATTCGCAACATGTGTACTTATCATGATAGATGATTTTGCATTGAAATGAGAATATTTGATGGATTGAAATAGAAGAAAAGAATGATGGGGAAAAAAAAGGAAACTATATCATTTCTTATAGTTGATAATACATTTCTCATAATAATTCATGTGAATTTATTGTAGGTTTTTTTTTTTTTTTTTTTTTTTTTTTCATTTTCTTTCTAAAAAGGATTTTCAAACTAGAAACACAACTTGGAAAAATCACTTTTCTTCATCTCCAAGGTTTTGACCCGCTTTATTTACGCTTGTCAAGTTGTACATTTACAAGGACACCACTCCTCTTCCAGTGACTTGGTACCCTAATTGCGTATGAAGCTTTTGATGTAAGAAAAAATAAAGAGGAGTTTGTATTTGATAGACATGGAAATTTCATTTATTATCATTATTATTATTATTATTATTATTATTATTATTATTATTATTATTATTATTTCATAATCCAATAGCCTGAACATAAATTATATTTACTTATTTATAAAATTAATAAAAAAAAATTACTCAGAGCAATATCAAATGAATAAATAATATAAATATACATAATTTTTTTTTCCACGACAATTGAGGAATAATTCGAAGAATAAGTGCAAAGAAATAGAGAGAGAGAGAGAGAGAGAGAGAAAAATAATGATACATTTGTATATGTCCAGTTGTAAATCGATGACATGACATGACATCAAAGCTTTTCACTATTCAACTTGAAAAATTATCTGCCCGAGTGTATAACAATTGTCAACGCATGTATAATGACAATGCACAATTATGTATATAAGATCGAATCTGTATTCAGGCATATAAAATAAAAGTAATATTAATAATAAATAAATAAACTAATTAATTAGTGACGCGCAAACAAAAATATTATCAATTTATATTTCTAATTGAAACAAAATTTGTTATTGATAAATTTCACTCATATAATTAAAGAATGAAGTTATTAGCAAAGGTGGAAAAGAAAAAACAGAAGAATGAAAATTCATCGAAGAAAAGTTTATCCATCTGTTAAATTATTCATCTCAATTTATCCTTTATCATTATTAATTACGTAACGATTTGACATTCTCTGGATATATCATAAGTTAATGCAATACTTGAATAGATGGAAAAAGAAAAAAAAAAAAAAAATCAAAGAACTAACAATAAATTCGATTGGGAAGAATCGTATAAATACAAGACAGCCTGACCAAATCCAGTCAACACTACTTTCTCTACTTTTATACTATTTATTTAATGCATTGTTTCGAGTGTCTACGAATAATTTGAACTTGTCAGTTTCATCAGATTACCACGATAATTTTCTGCCAGTCGTAATCCCTTGACAATTTTCAAGAGTTTTCATTCAATCAAATATAAATTTTATTGATAAAAATAATAGTACCATTAACAATTAATTGTAATAATTACAGTAGAAGTAAAAAACTTTGTTAATCACAATTTATGAATACCTAATTTAAAAAAAAAAAAAAAAAAAAAAGATACCCAGAGTTTTCCATTTCGTTGAGCACTTCAATTATTCCGCACTGTTGAATCGCAAAAATTTACAACTCAATGTGTTGCAGCATTATCGTAATAAAATTAGAAAAAAAAAGGATATATTTGCTATTTCACTTGACTGTATAATCGTAAAGCGAGAAAAAAAAATGCATGTCAACTTAACATTGGGTATTGTAGTTCTAGAGTCATGACAGAATATTCAAAGGGTCGTCATGGTTTTAACCACATCCATCCTGAGAATATTTGCACTGTCCTCGATCAATAATTCATTTCTAAGCTGTCACGCCCCCTCACATAAATCCTTGTAGCCGTTGGCAGTGAGCACCTGATGTCTATGGGTTTTCCAGAATTATTTTAAAGTAGCTTTCCCTCATCTCACAATATCTCGTATCCTTCGTCCTTCTGACACCAGTTCATACTCAATTTACATCATTTAGCGTCACCCGTATAATTATACACATTGTTATATGGCCTATCATGCAAAACCTCAGTGACATCACTTTGAGGTTATAATGAAATTCTGTATTCAAATGTCATGATGAAATTTCAATTTATAAAAAATAATTATTTTACATTGAAATATATTTTTATCTATCTATTTATTTATTCATTTATATTGAAATATTCATTGTATCATTGTTTGCGAACACACAAAAATGTGTATAAATAGACATGAAGATATATCGGCCGATATGAAAGAAAAAATTTGTAGCTATCGCTCCCAGAAAACTGAGATACCACCAGCTGTGTTCACTCGCTTCTTTACCTACCGAGTGAACGCAGAGTGGCTCCCTGTTCTCCAAGCGCATTTATTTTTTATCATACGTAAACTAATTAATATTTCAAGTTTAATATCATCATTTATGTGCATGAATAATTTTTCATTGAATTTTCTTCTTTTTTTTTTTTTTTTTTATTTTAATATCTTTTGAGAACTTTCTCCATTGAACATTATAATAACATCATATTGGATTTAAAAAATAAATTATAAAATAATAATTTGTAATTTTAATGCATAATAAATATTTTTATTGTATTGTTGTTGAATCAAAATTATATGATTATAAATAGTGAATAAGATTTTATCACGTATAGTGCTGCCATCTTTTACAATTATACACTATTTACACATATGAATAATATTAGTCGTATGCTTACGTATGCCTGTATGTATTTATGTATTATATAAGTTATGCGTCGTAGACAAAAGCCATTACGAAACCATAGGTCGGTAAAAAAGAGTTTGATTAATTGCTCTATTCATTATGCAAAAAACAGCAATAGAACGAACAATCGCGATCATTAATGATAGATTACTATTTTAACTTATCATTTAATAACCAAATAAATAGTAAAATATTGACGAAGATTCATTGTCTCACACAAATTAAAACCCACTTATTAATTTTAATATTATATACATGACCTATATTTATAGTTGAATGTCAATGCGAAGGAAAAAGAAAGAATGAAAAAATATCTGAATTATTTCTACGTAAATATAATTACTTTAATGCATCGAAATGTAATAATATAAAATTTATGAAATTTATCAATTATTAAAAACACGCACAGTGAATTTGTCATATTGATGGGAGAAATAATTAGATGGTACATCATAAGAAGTGGATTATTACGAAAAAATTATATATAGTTGTGTTTACTCACAGTCTGCTGCTTTGTTCATTGCTGGCTTCGTCTCCCTCAATGCGATAAACTTTGCCAGACATTACGTATTCAAAGCTATCTGCTCTTGATCCACCTTCCTGTTCAATAGCTGTCCAATCACCACCATCTGGATATCCATCTTCTCTCAGGGTGGTCGCAAGTACCAATCGAAATTTATCACCTGTAAATTATAAAATCATATCATTTAATTAATCAATAATATTAATAAAATTATTATTATTATTATTATTATTATTATTATTATTAGTGACTATTTGCACCCAGGCCACCTTAAAATCATTCATCTATTTCTACACGTAATTATTTATCAATAGAATATATTTTTAACTTTCTATATTTATATCATTTTATCATAGCAATAAAAAAAATACAATAAATGAAGGAAATAACTTTGGTTTTTTCTTTCAATTGATATTTCATACGAGAGAAAATGTTGAGATAACAATTAAATAATAATTACACCCCGAATCTTTATGATAGATTTATTCAATCAGTACATATATATTATATAACGCCAACAAACATACACTCAAACAGAAAAATACGTCGCAATTTGGTGGCGCATGTTCTTAGTTATTTTATTTCGTCGCATAATATTGACGCGTTGTCGTTGCGCTTCCTCCCTTCTTTTTCGTTTGAGTTTCTATTCCATCACAACCATCTATATATACATATATATTTACTGTCTTACTCCCACACGTAATCATAGTTTGAACATCGAGTCTGGACCGAATATTCCCGAACTTCACAAATGTATTTATATATATATACAACAATCACATTGAGCTATCGATCCTTCTCACAACTACCGTTCGATTTAAGGGACGGCACGACCTTGGTAATACTGCACCCCCTTCTCCGCCCCTATTTCTCCTACTCTACCTCTACCTCTACCTCTACCTCTACCTCTCTCTCTCTCTCTTTTTTTATCTTCATTCTATCTATCATAAAATATTGATTCATATATCCTTGTCCGTAATTTACAAATAATCTACAAATAAAAATAATTCTCATAACAAAAAAATTTTCATATTTAAATTTGAATTATTTATTTTTTGCAACTTTTGTTTTTTGTTTTTTTGTTTTTTTTTTTCGATTTTATAGCTATACTCACAAATTGATACATGCGTGAAGGAGGCAGATAAATGGCATGAACAAAAAAATTATCGAAGAGCGAAGAGCAAAGTCGTATATAACAAAAAAAAATTCACGTCATTATTCCTCTCCAATTGTCTCCTTTTTTTTATTTTTGTTTTTTATTTTGACAAATTAATTACTACAAAATTTTTTCGAATATGAATGTTTTTTAATGATTTTACTCGAATAAAATCAATAAATTTCGCACATATTGCAAACGTTATGTGCCATTATAAACCACTTCTCGACGTTTTGTTCATATAGATGAACAATTAAAAAGCGTAAACAAAATAATGAAAGAAAGAAAAAAAAAACATGTTTATGTTCCACTCACAAACACTCAACGTAAAGTCTGAAAAAAAATTTCATGCACTTTTGTATTTCTATTCACAATTCTTTTAAATCACGAGTAGTAAAAAATAAAACTGAATTCTTTGACGTTGTAATGTAGAAAGACATTTAAATAAATAAATTGATTAATTAATATCCGAACTAGGTTAACGTAAAGAAAAATCGATTTCCATTATCCCCGTCATTGTCATAATAATCAACATCAACATCAACAATATTATATACGAAGTAAAAGTAATCAAAACGAATAAAAAAACAAAAAAAAATATATAAAACAATTGACAAATAAATTATTCGATATAAATGTAAAATAAAAAATGAAAACAAAAAAAGTTATGAAATATGAAGTATAAAGAGGAACTAGGAACCGGCGGACACACACGTTTTACGATGAATATGTGAACGCGTTTTCTCGAGTCGACCCGGAGCAACTTTGACGCAGCCAACATCAAGTCGTACCACCAGTTTGACCTTGGCATTGAACTTGCGGTAGCGGGAGAAGAAACGAGAGGGAGAACGAAGAGTGGGGATAGACTTGAACAATCAGAATGTTTTGTGAATATAGTTGACAATGGTGGGGGTTGCAAACGAGCTAATACGACAAACGTATAGAGGAAGAAAAAGAAAAGAGAGAGAGAGAGAGAGAGAGAGAGAGATGGGAGGACGAGAACGGGTTGCGTCACTTCGCGCAAGTCTGAATTCGCCACGCGTCAATACAGCGGCCTAGCCCACAACTCTATAACCTTCGTCATTTGTCCATTTGGTGGGGCAGCTGCTTGTCGAAATAGAGGGGAAACGTGTGGCAATGATAGGGATAGAG